>VDFB02285141.1:21796-102582 GCA_007258455.2 Sequoia sempervirens | reverse complement strand
AAAAATCCCCTTTGTTACGAAGCATCGTTTCAAGGGTCTTTCGCCACAGAATCTTCGTTGAAGTGTTTGAGGCTTAGATTTCGACACCTGGTATCTGGCCATCTGCCATTGTTGACCTCAAAGGTCCTAACTTTTCTCCTAAAAAAGTGAAATAGACCCACCAGAGCTAAACTGACTTTTTCTTGATTCTGACTTAACCAATGTGATCATGACGTGAAATAAGCCAATCGAAATTATTTTCAGTCAATTCTAGAAAGATCCTATTTTTTAGGGTTATTCCTAAAAACAGGGGCCCGAAAACCCTAATTTTCAAAATTTGACAGTATCTTCGGTACAGTAAACCCAAAAAATGCCCATGCTTCGTTTGACCTAAAACTGACTTTTGGTGACAATTTTACGAGATTTAGACCATTTTAACAAAATGCCTTAATGAAGCAAATTTTTTGTTTTGGGTACAACAAAAGGCACAAGAGCTATTCATGTATGGTACTACCAATAGTGTTACAATGAGAGATTATTACAATATGATGTTTGCAGATATACTCCAGCTGCAATGAGTTAGAAATATGAAATGACAACCCCAAATGATATCCAACACCAAAGTACAATAGCTCTTGATAATAACAAGCAATGTATACTTCAACAATGACCTCCGGAAGTCTTAAAATGGACTGAACAACAAAAGGTTCAGGTCTGATATGAAATTGTAGGTCTGTAACACCTCCAAATTGTAAAAACCCCTACTGATTTTATTCAATATTTTCCAATTGGTTTCAATTTGATAGATGTTTCATTTTGTCAAACATTTGTATGCACTTTTCTGAACACTCAGTGAATAGAGATTTGCAACATGTAATGACAATAGCATGGAGGGTGCTTCATTCATAACAGTAAAAGAGTTTAACTACTACATCAAACTGAACCTCAATGTTTCTCACAATACATTTCTGAGTGCATTAATGACAACAGTTTACAATTTGCACAACAATAAGATTTAAAGTCTATTAATGGACTGATTCAATGCTCATTTACAACACCGTCATATAATAGAAATGCAGCAACAAATATATGTATCAGAACTTGCAGATTACAGCAACAGATAAATACCAATTTGGAATACACCTTCTGAAGATGGCGACTATCTGCAACTCCACGACTGGCAGCTCACTACAGGTATTAGGGAATGCTTGGCAACTGATGGAGGTGGTTGACTAAGCACAAAGACTACACAAAACTTCCTATCCGCCCAACAACAATAAATATCCTCACACCTCTAGCTTGAAACCTCACGCCACCCCTCTTACTCAGGCTGTAGCACTCAGATATTGGTATCAATAATAGAGAGTGTCGCAATAGGTAATGTTTGGCACCCAACTTGTATAGCATAGGTCCCCCAAGAAAGGCAATAGTTATCAATGGCGTTTGAGCTAAGATAGGCTCACGCCCCTGTCACAGCCTCCATAACCTAAATTAGACACCCATGACCCAACAAATGCCATCATACTTCGCCCAACACAGGGTAAACTTCAATGTAGGAGGTTTAGGAAGTTACCACGACCCTTAGAATAAAGTGTAACCAAAATACAATGAGCGATCAATATGAGCAACAATATTACCATAAGAAATCATGCCTAGGTTATGTAGTTCTCACGCTAACCAGAGATAATAAATCTGCAATGATGTTACACAGCAATAACCCAATGACCCATCTCAGAATGCTACGCAGGAATCAATAGATAAGTGCCACGATTGGGTAGATAACTCCTGATAATGGCAGAAAATAAGTCCATGTCTCCCTTATTAACTCCCTCCAAAGTGGCAATAACAAGCTGAATGGAAGATTACGCTCACATCCCAGCAAACTTCAATATCTGTCAATGTCAATCGCCTAGTTCACACATGCCCTAATATCCTCTTCAAATCCCATGGCCAGAGCAATAAAGCTTCTGCAATCTTAAATCAGTAATGAAAACCCTTCGATACCAAACAACCAGCAGGAAATCTTCAATCTCAATAGATGCAAATGATATAATCTCCAATCTCCAAGTTTGTCTCTGAAGGAGACTCACAAACTTGAGCAATTTCGCACACAATAGAAGACCTGAGTGATCTCCCCTCAAACTAGCTAGGGTGGAATTTTTTCACCACCGAAACTGATTTTCTCCATAGGGTTTTCGTCCTCTAGAGACTAAGATGAACCAGGTTCAATCTCCAAACCACAAGGGTTTCAATTAGAGAAAAAAAAAACTCAACATGACCAAATGAGCTCTTATAACCTCCTTTTATACTTTTCCCACCAAACTCTCCAAAGCTTCTATTTAAAACTCATTTTTTAATTTAAACTCCCCTTTAGCTCCAAAAAGACCTTTTTATTAAAATAATGATAATTTGTAGGCAAGGTCCCCGTTTAATATACCAACAATTTAAAACATTTCATCCTGGTTCCAACAAGCTATAACACTAAGGTGCTTTTTAAATATTTTAATAATATTTAGCAACCTTAGTAAATTAATTAAAATAAAGCCATTAATAGACTCATTTCGTGGAAGCTGTCGGAATGCATCGGAATCGAAAACTAATTGCACTGGAGTGATCCCGATGAAGAATAATGATAAACAAAGCCGACTGGGCAACTTTCTATTAATAGATGCCCTCTCCAAGATTCTTGCAGAGCACACTAGAAGCCAAAAATAACATCTGAGAGCATCGAATAACTCCTCTAAACCATCTGAGCTCATTGGTAACATCAAATTACCTATCTGATCAAGCAGACACAAACCTAGAAAGCCATCTCTAATTGCAAAGCTAAAGAGAACCCAAAAATGGGGACATTACACGAACAACAAGCATAATCAGAGCACAACTCCCAAGAACATCACCCAATTCAGCAAGAAACTCCTCCAAATTGATATCAATGCAAAATAGAGGAATGAGCACCACCAAACAACATCCAAACAACTGCTAGAAGGAGGCAAAAGCTCCTTACACCCTCACGTCTCTCTAGGGCCAAGATGTACGACCTACAAGAGGGGCGATCCCCTCTAGAAAATCAGAATCTTGACCAAAAAATCTGCAAGTTGGAGCAATGGGGTGCCCAGGTAAAGAAGAAGAATGGCCCAATACCCAAAAAAAAGGAAGAAATCTTCCAATCAATATGAGGCAAACAAATGGTACAACCTAGGCATGAAAGACGCAATCAACAAGTATGAAACTCCAAAAAAACCACTATTAAACTCCAAGTCTCTGCAAAAATTGTTAACACACCCAAAATACATAGCTAGAAATCATATGAAGCCAAAACTGAAAGCAAATCGAAAGCCATCACCAATAAGCTCAATGGCGACTCCTGCACTGAAGCCACACCCACGTCCAGCTAGGGAGTATCTTGCAACTCCAAAACTAGAGCCACCTTGAGGGTTTTTCGTCCTCAAAGCCCAAGGATTCTGACACCAATTCGACAACACTTCGTTATCTTCAAATTGCATAAACCAAATGAAACCATAGGGTGGGTTTATATAGGAATCAGGGCTCCACAATATGAAAACCATTTCCCTCCAAAAGGGACGCCTAACTCCAAGCAATATTAATTTATTTTCATTTTCATTAATCTCCTCCCTTTTGGGTTTCCAACTAAGGAAATACATGACCTCCTTTTAAAAAAAACTTGAAGTCATCAAGGCTAGGCGTGGGGGTACAAAAGGAAGTTAATTGTTCCTTTTATAACTTAAATCATAATATTAATATTCGAAGACTTAAGTGATGGTGGATGACAATATGCCAAAATATCAGAACTTGTCAACTGAAACTGCCAACCATTGCCAGAACTGGAAACCCTGCACTGTACTGTTGCCAAGACTAACCACCCAAAATAGCACTTACTAAAAATAGCAAACTACTAAAAATAGTAAGCGTGTCCAAACGCCAAATTAGCCGAAATTGAGATGCATTGAAACTTACTAAAAATAGTAAGTAATAAAAATAGACATTGCTAAAAATAGCAATATTGCCCACCAAGGATTAGAGAACCCAAAAAACCTAGAAAGCTCTCTAGCAACATCAATATATTGCTTTGAATATGTAGACACCGATTCCGAAAGATAGCACCAACTACCAAATAACGAAACACTAAAAAGGGGACACTACAACAATAGTACTGGGTTGGTGCTGAGTTGATACGTGGCCCTCGGGAGTGATCTGGTTGTGATTGGAGGTCATTATCTGAGGATTTATTGGTTGTGTGGGATTGCAACAGTCAACAATCAGACCTGCTATTGCTCAGAAGCATATATCAGACCTGTAGCTCACTATTTCCATGCATTTTGAAGTCAAATAACAGCGCTGGACATGATTACAATGTGTTGATGACCCCTGGGGGGTATCTATGGCATAGCTAGAGAGTTTTAGAGGGGGTTTTCTGCTGGTATGATCTGCTACAGGGAAAATAACAGACCTGTAACCTCTGTATCAGACTTTCAGACCTGCAATATTGGGCTCTATAATCATAAGTTGAGGTACTTTAATGTGAGTTCGTGTAATAATGATATTATCATGTATTTTCCACCATTTGGAGATGTTAGCTTTCATTATATTCCATGAACAGCAATGAATGAATGTGTGCTGTGTTTTCAGACTTGTTAATAGCAGAATATCTTCTTATTTTCAGTGTATGTCATTAGTTCATTATTGTAAAATAAAAAATAAAAAATTAGGGGGTGTCTGTTATAAATATGCCTAGAAATCATGGCAACAACCTCTTTCAACTTGTGAAACCTTGCTTCTCCCTCATCTGTATCTCTTTCACCTTCATGTCCCATCCTCTTCTACGCTTTGTTCCACTCTCAAGGACCTATCTCAGGCTAAAAAGCTCTCAAATCACCACTTCCACTGGACTAAGTTATGGGAATAACCCTTATAATTCAACAAATGACTGAAAATGTAATGTATTAGGTGTCTCTAACTTGCATTGAGACCAATTTGATCCGTAAAATGGGAGAAATACTCTCTAACAGCTTATCAACAATGATTTTTTGATTATTCTGTTACACCCCGATTGTATAGCTACTATTGCATAGGGCAATAAATTGTAATGATTGAATCATTTAGATGAATAAAACATGTTGTTCTTGTTATCAAAATGAATGTGTCCTATTTAAATAATTGTCTCATTTGACTGATACTTCTATTGATGTAATTCTTGATTAATGTTGCATGCAAGTTATGGAATAATGTTTATTCTAATTTTTGAGATGTTTCATGTATACTACTTTGTTGTGAGCATATGACTCGATGTGCAAGGATTGAAACCATAGATCATGCTGCAACTACCCTGTCATCCTCATGCATTTCTCTTTCTCCTTGTACCTCAATATCGGCTCTAGCTTCAGGCTTGGTCTTCAGTTTCAAGCACAGGTTGGTCCACTTCAACATCATCCTTGAAATATCTTAACACATTAACTGCTTCTTCTGTATCTCCAACCTCCTCACTTATTTCATAGGAAACAAGTGGGTCTATCTCTTGTGTCTTCTGTTTTTTAGAAGGTGGTTGTTCAAGAGGTGATCCTGGAGAAGCATGACATACTGAAACAATATACGGAGTTGGTTCTGTAATTACAACACCACTCGACCTTTTGGGAGATAATTTGGCAAGTCTCCCCGTATCTGCTGCAATCTTAAATAATTCATGAAACTTACCAATTATCATATCAATCCTCTTGACAGGATTTGCTTCCTCTACAAAATACCCCAAGAAATCAATGTGCTTCATCTTTCTTTCTTCCTCAAGCCTTTTCATAACTTCCCATTTTCTCCTCCTCTCATATACCTCTTGAGGAGTGAAACAATTTTTGATTACATCTTCTTCATAATCAATTTGGAGAGTAACCATATCCTTGGTAAGGATGGCGTGTCTTACAAAATTCATGTGACCTCATGGTCAAAAACTCTTTCCTTTCTAGACTCTAAAGAGTACCTTGTCTTTAGATAATTCAACAACTTTCAAGTGTATCAGATCCCATTGATACACGTGCATTTGACACAAATATGCAGTCTTATCTTTTAATAGTTTATTGCCTATTTACAACTAATAGGTAATTTCATAGAAACTCATTTTCTCTTTTTCATGGGAATGCAGTTAAACAAATAACTACTTGTCAATGCACAAACAATATTCACAAATTATAGAACATTCAAGTATTCAAGAATAGAATGAATAACAAAAGAATGACTCATGCCTGATTTAGCGTCCTTTCAAAGATGATGTCCAAGCACTTCTAGCACTTCTAGATATCTGGAAAATCCCTCTCAAGTTGCTGACTTTTCTTTTCAGATTCACTCTCCAATGCCACTCTTCTCTCAGGATAGAAACACTCAGAAATTGACACTCTCAACTTTCAGAACTAAAGATTGTTCTTAGTAATATGAATGAACTAAAAAATGTAATTGCTCTTAGTGATAGCAATGCTCTTAGGAAATATGAAGGATAAAATCTCTCAACAAAAGTAAGAACTCGGATTTTTTAGAAGTGATGAAGAAGAATGAACAGGGCGGCTATATATAGAGCCCCCTGCTCAACCATTTTCCACCTTTAATGGCATGTAAACTGACAGACATAGTTTTGAATGTTTCAAATGTAAAATGTGGCAAATTTCAGAGGTGAGTCGACCTCTTTCTTTGATAGCAACCAAAGAATGGTTCAACTTTGCACATGGTAAAACCTGTAATTTGACACCTACAGGCGTCCCTCATTTTTGGCGCAATTATTCAGAAAATTGGTTTGATGATTCATCATTTAAGAATTAGTCAAGGTCGAATGTAATCCACATTGCCATTTTACTAGGTTTGATTGCCAAACACTCAGCTGCGTTGGAGTTTCAGCAACTTGGTCATGGCGTGAATTCTCTAGGCACGCGTATCTCTTCTCATGACAACTTCTTTTTCATTTTATTTCCTTATAATGTTTCAATATAGTTTTCCACTAAATATTTCCCTCTTTCAAAGTTTGGCGTCATTTGTCTCAAAAGCTCGATTCAAAATGATTTTATATAACTTAATTTGATATAAATCGGTTTCCATAGTTCACTATTTGATATCTCATGAATTGATTTATTCATAGTAGAAAATAAAGTCTTCCTTTAACTATGAGATATATCGATTCCTTATTTATTTCAAATAAAATAAAATATATATATATATATATATATATATTTAATTATATACTTATATATTTATATTATAGTTTTATTTTACTTTAATATATATATATGTATATATATTTAAATATTACAATTTAAATATGCTTATATATAGACATATATATATTTCGGTAAAAACTACAATATATATATATATATATATATATATATATATTTATATAATATTAAATATATATATACATTTACATATATAAATATATACACATTTACATATTTATTTGATAAATACATATATTGCGAGCAGTCAACATACTTTCAATATACATATCTATGTATATGTGTATATGTAAATTCCAAGGCAATATTAAAATAATATTATTAATATCCACATATATCATTGGTTGTGGGTATAACTATATATACATGTATATATGTTTGTATATTTTCCTCTATGTACACATATATGTATGTATATTATATCGATGCACTCGTATGAGCATATCCATTTGCCCTCATACGTTTGTATCGACATGAATATACCTATGGATACGTGTATATACTATATACATGTATACATGCCCACCTCCTAACTAGTAATGTAACATCATAAACAGATACATAGATAAGCATCACTTATACATGCATTCAGAAGTAGACAAGACTCCTAATGTCAACATACAAGCCTACGGATGACTTACCCATAACTCAACAAACTTTCTTAGCTTACTCAGTCTAAGGGACGTGTGTGTATGCTCAATGGTTCTCGTTACTATTTACCCGACTAAGCTCCTCCCCGAGTGATATTTCTCCTCTGCCTGGAGGAATGGTCCTCTTACCTGCACACCATGACATGACAACATGAGTCATATGCTCACAACAAAGTAGTATACATGAAACATCTCAAAAATTAGAATAAACATTATTCCATAACTTGCATGCAACATTAATCAAGAATTACATCAATAGAAGTATCAGTCAAATGAGACAATCATTTAAATAGGACACATTCATTTTGATAACAAGAACAACATGTTTTATTCATCTAAATGATTCAATCATTACAATTTATTGCCCTATGCAATAGTAGCTATACAATCACGGTGTAACATATTCCTTCTCAGAAACACATCCTAGTTATGGCTTTTAATGTGTTCTTTCAACATATGTTTAAACAAACATGTTTTGCAAAATATGGAAACATTACAAAAGCATAGAAAGATGTAACAACACACAAAGGAATGCATGACAATGACTGAACACGAGGGTTAACTTGGAGAAATCCTTGTTTGGGGAGAAAACTCCAGTAAGAGAGAGCTATTAGCTCATCATCTCCACTATCAAATTGGTCAAGTACAGTGTAGTATGGGTCTTACATACCCAACCAACCTCCAAACATGAACAAGAGCTTCTAAAATCTACAATGAGGCTTGTAGCTCACAAAACCTTTCTCAAGTATGACATTCACTTGTAATCTACAACTCTAGAAGGAAAACATGAGTGCAACACTTGTATCATGTCCAATTGATTGTTATAGACCTCTACACATTCCTTTAGGCTTCAAACACGAAAAAGAATGCATAGAAGTTGAAATGAAATGTCAAAACCCTACACATTCTAACCATTGTCTTCCCTGCAATGAGATTGCCTATATTGCCAAGGGCAATTGCATGTTCGCCGTGGTCTTTGACAGGAACACTGTGGTATTGATGAGTTAGCTGTCTGTAGAAAGCAGTGAATTTGCCAAAATTAAGAATAACCTTAGGTCATAAATCTGCACATCAGCCAATTTTCTTCCCTAAGATGTTGTGGATCATCCCAAGATTGAATTTGGCCTCCACAAACTCTTTAAACTTTGAGATTGATGAAACACATTCTCCTTTGTGAAACAACTCTTGAGACTGCTTCTTGATAGGAAGTGGATTAACAACCAACCTTGTGATTATTTCTTAGATCCAAAAAAGGTTTTGTGACATTCTAACCATTGTCTTTCCTGTGACAAGATTGCCTATTTTTCCAAGGGCAATTGCATGTTCACCGTGGTCTTTTGACAAGAATACTATGGTATTGACGAGTTAGCTGCCTGTGGAAAGCAGTGAATTTGCCAAAATTAAGAAAAATCTTAGGTCAGAAATCTGCATATCAGCCAATTTTCTTCCCTAAGATGTTGTGGATCATCCCAAGGTTGAATTTGGCCTGCACACAAGCTCTTTAAACTTTGAGATTGATGAAACACATTCTCCTTTGTGAAGCTACTCTTGAAACTGCTTCTTGATAGGAAGTGGATTAACAACCGACCATGTGATTATTTCTCAGATCCAAAAAAGGTTTTTGAGACATTCTAACCATTATCTTTCCTATGAAGAGATTGCCTATTTTTCCAAGGGCAATTGCATGTTCACTGTGGTCTTTGACAAGAATACTGTGGTATTGATGAGCTGGATGCCTGTGGAAAGCAGTGGATTTGCCAAAATTAAGAAAAATCTTAGGCCAGAAATCTGCCCATCAGTCAATCTTCTTCCCTAAGATGTTGTCGATCATCCCAAGATTGTATTTGGCCTGCACACAAGCTCTTTAAACTTTGAAATGGATGAAATACATTCTCCTTTGTGAAGGTACTCTTGAAACTAATTCTTGATAGGAAGTGTATTAAGAACCGACCTTGTGATTGCTTCTTAGATCCAAAAAAGGTTTTTCTGACATTCCCAAATGCCATAAATTGAAAGCTCAAATATGAACAACTATTCAATATTCTTTAACATGAGTCAATTCACAAAGAATACAATGTTGAGGATCACGCCATGGTCAGTAACCAACAGGACAAGAAGCCTAAAAGGTGTAATAGTGTTTTCCCAATTAATGAAATCAAGGGAGCAACTCTCAGAAAAGATTCCTAATTTGTGGAAGAATGGGCATGACATCAAAATTTGTTGTTACAAACCAATCCAGCTACAAGAAGCAGCAACAGATATCATTATATATGAGGAAGGGTCCACAATGGAAGAAGAATTTAAAAAATCAGCAGCATGACAATATTGCTGCAGATGATAACTCTCAAGATGCCGAGTTTAGTTTGGCATGTGGACTTAGGGACTAAAGCACACAACTGGATGCAAATATTGATTCATCACTTTGAACCACACTTTTTGTGATAAGGTCATTCCTGGAGATGATACCACAAATGATATCAAGGTCTAGGTGATGTATTTTTCCCACATGGAAAACATTATTGCAAGATTACAAAAGTTCTTTATGTTCTAGGACTCATGAAGAACTTGCTAAATATCAGTCAACTTCTTGATCGTAACTTGAAGGTTGAATTTGATAAGCAAGATGATGAGAAGTTGTCTCATTAGAGTCAATTTTAGAAGTTTAGACATTGTCGCACTTGCTTCTAGCATTGACAAGATGTTGTACAATGTGACAATCTAACCTTGGTTTTCTCTCCTTTTGGCATTGATGATATGGTCATCTAAGCTTTGGCTATTTGTTTGCACTTAGGAGGCATTACATTGTTACAAGCCTTTCTTCATCAAATATGACTAATGATCTTTGCTCAAGTTGCTTAGCTAGGAAGCAACATTGAATCCCTTTTGAATCTAGTAATCATTAGGCACCTAGTCCATTGGATCTAATGCAGACTAATTTGTGTGATTACATAACCCCTAGCATTAGTAGGTTCAAATATTTTTGTTTATTGTTGCCGATCATACAAGGAGAATGTGGGTGTATTGCTTGAAGGCCAAGGATCAAGCCTCCACAATTTTCAGAGTTTAAACCTCTAGGAACCAATTAGTTCACTTCTTTTTGAAAGAGAATGAGATTAAAAAACAGTTGGCTATCACCTCTAAAACTCAAAAAAATGGTGTAGAAGAACGTATCTTTACCATCATGGAAATATTGTGTGGTATGTTGAATGATACTCTCGACAAATATTTTGGGTAGAAGCTGTTCACATTGTGGTTTACTAGTTGAACTGCACACCCACCAAAGCTCATGATGGTATCACTCTAGAGGAAGCATGGACATGTGTTAAGCTTACCATTTTCCATCTCCATGTTTTTGGATGCATGGTATAGATGCACATTCCCAAGGAGAAGTAGAAGAAGTTGGATGATAAATCCTTGAAATGTGTCTTTGTTAGATACAACAATAAGTCAAAGACCTACCTCTTGACGAATACCAATTCTAGAAAGTTCTAAATTAGTAGGGATGTAGTTGTTTGAGGAGAAGAGAAGTCCAACTCACTTTTCACACAACCATTTCTTGTGGGCATGGCTCTTATTTTCCCTAATGATGATGTAGATGGAGACCATGATAGTGAGGAAGCTAATGAAGATGGAGACCATGATTGGAAGAAAGATATTGAATTTGGTGACCATAAGTGATCATGAGAATGAGGATGGTAATGGTGATAGTAATGGCCAATTGGTTGCTCCTATACCAACACCCCAAGTACTACACCACAATCGCCCAAGCGTTATACTAATACCATATGAGGTATCAAGCTTTATGGAGTCCCAAACACATCAAATTTAGAGGCCACAACACACAACATGACATTTGGTAAGGTGAACTTGGCCCTCAAGAGCACAGATGTTTAGAATTTTGAGCCATCAATGATTCAAAAATCCCTACCATTAGAGCCGTGGAAGGATGTTGTGGATGCAAAGTATCAAACATTGATGAAAAATTAGACATGGCAACTTGTTGATCTTTCAGTAGGGAAGAAGGCCATTGTGTTGATGCATGTTTTAAATGTCCCAAAATTGAACTAAGGAGGCCGACGTGATTTTCAAATGCAAAAAGTATTTATAAACACTAATATATAATCAAGTGAATAATAGGACTCAAATTTTTGGCCGAATTGCCTTCTTGGTTGGTGCCTAAATAGATTTAGATTTGAATTTAAATATTTTATTTTTATTTTTGTGAGGCCGACTTCATTTGAAGTTGGGCGTAGCATTAGTATTTATTCATGGTCACTCCAGCATTAGGATCATCACGAATTTCAGACTTTTGGTCTTGTTGAGTTGCAGAGAGCGTAGCTGCTCTGGCTTGGGCACTTAGGTACAAGTGTAGCTCTGTCCTGAGGGAGTTCATGTTTAGTTGTCTCCATCTTGCACCTCCGCTCACTAGATTCATTCATTCATTCTGTAGATCAAGTGCGTCAACTCTGGGTAGCAGCGAAATCCTTCTACACTGCACATTCATTCTGGAAAAGACTCTTCGGCCGGCTCAGGGGGAGGTGCGATCAATGCCTAGGCTGAGCCTAACGGCTTTGGCCGAGTCTATCTATACCAGCTACACTCTACGTGGGATGCACACTTCTCAAATCACAAGGACGACGCCATCTACATCGCAAGCAAGCATAAGCTATCAACGAAAGAAGAACGATTGGCGTGCGGTAGCAAGAACATTGAAAGTTTGCATCGGAATACAACTCCTATTCTCCCAGATCGTGCAAGCTTCAAGATTACTCAAAACCACAGCATAAGAGGTAGCGATGCCACCTTGGGCGGCACTGGATATCGGATAACAAACCGACGAGCTCGAGTTCCAGTTCCTGCGAGCTGTCAATCACCTACAATTGGAGATTCATGTACTGGTGATATTATTTAACAATAAATAATAAATTCAGATTTGTTGGCTCCTATGTTCGTTTTCTGTGTTTAGTGCTATTTGGTTAAGAGTTATTTCTGGCGTCTGATGTTTGTATACATTGATATTAAGATCATTGGATTGATATTCTATGAAATCAGTCTTTTGTTATCTTACAATTCTGTGAGCACGTGCCCTAGCATCTTACAGTGGTATCAAAACCACTTGTCTTGCCAGCTTGTGGAAAGAGTCTTATGCCATTAAGCCAAAGAGATATTCGAGCTATAGAATGAGAGAAGAGGAAGTCTGAAGCTGCTCAAGGAATAGGAGGCAGAGGTAAGGAAAGAATGGGGGATCAGAATCTGAATGATAAGTTGGACACTTTCATGAAGCAACAGGACCAAACAAACCAAACCTTGCTGCAAGCAATACAGTCACTTACCACGACAGTTAACAACATTAAATCAGGATCCAACAATATTGAAGAAGGCCATCCAGAACGTTCAAGAGGAGGAGAACAAAGTAGAACCTCAAATGGTCACACTCACGGGCACACTCAGCCAAAGTTTTTTCCTAGGACAGAAGGCCGACAGGAAGGGGAAGATCAACGCAGCTATGGTAGTATTGTGCGTGAGTACTTCGATCTGGATGCTGATGCTCAAGCTGTAATCTCTTTCGATCAGTTCTACAATGCTAGACGAAGCGATGAGAGACAACACCATGGAAATAGAGATCTTCAACATAAGATCAACAAGCTTTCACTCCCTACATTCGATGGCTTGGGGAAGATGTTTGCACAATCATGGATCCAAAAACTGGACACATATTTTTCTCTTAGCCCCATGACTGAAGAATAAGCTATGAAATTTTCCATTCTACACTTGGAAGACCTCGCACATGAATGGTGACACCATGGCATTGTGACTCAAGGATTTGATCAAGTATCGTCATATGCAGATTTCATGCAAAAATTGACAGAGAGGTTTGACAGAAAAGACCCAGAAGCGTACTTCCAGGAACTCACAAGATTGAAGCAAACAGGAACCATGGATGAATGTGTTAGAATTTCAAAGGCTCACAATGATGGTGTCTGATGTATCAAATAAGAGGCTCACATTCTTCTTCATCGAAGGCTTATTAGATTCTTTTCACGACCTAGTGAGGGCTTTGGAGCCAACAACTTTAGAGGATGCCATTCGGAAAGCTTTGAGTCTTGAGGATTCCACCAAGAAAGGGAAGGCCATTGCCAAGAATATACCAATAGGGCAGCCAAAGAAGCCTTTCATTAAGGCTAATCCACCACCGAAGGCCCCCCCTATAGGCCCACATGGCATCTCAAGAAATGAGCTTCACAAGAAAGGCTTGTGCTATTATTGCAATGAGAAATGGAACAATCAACACAGGTGCCAAGGAAGGGGACAAGTCTATTACATTGAAGTGGCCTTCGATGATGAATCAGAAACTGAAGAAGGGGACAACGATGAAGACACTAGTGGGGAGCATCAAGAGCTTATTGTAGACGGGAGCTCTATAGGAGGTACTTTGGCAACACTTTCAGGAGCACCACGATACCATTCTCTTCGAGTGAGGGGAGTTCTTCGAGGGAAAAAAGTGACAGTGCTAATTGATAGTGGAGCCACTCATAATTTTATTGACAAAAGGACTGTGGCCAAGTTGTGTTTGGGGACAGAGGACTTTGAAGGGTTCGATGTTTTGGCAGCTGGAGGGAATGTCCTTTCTTGCACCAAATGGATCCAACAAATGGAGTTGTTCTTGGGTGGACACAAGATGAGGAACGACTTCTTTATTGTTGATGTCGGTGACACAGACATGGTCTTGGGAGTACAGGGGCTTCATTCGTTAGGGGAATACACTACCAATTACCAAACCATGGAGCTGAAGTTCAAGCATGATGGCAAGGAGGTTGTACTTAAGGGCCTCTCTAGGAATGGCCCTATGGTGGTCTCAGCAAAAAGGACGAAACTGTCTTTTTGGAGGGATCAAGTGGCATGGGCAGCATAGTGCCTGATCACAGATACTAGTACTCCGAAGGAAGAAAGAACATTTCCTGGTGACATTTAGGCTATATTGAACAAAAAGTGCAAAGTGTTTTGGGAGATTCTAGCAGGATTGGCACTAGATAGGGGGTTTAAGCATGTGAAGCATGTGATAGAGCTTGAGGAGGGAGCTAAACCAGTGATCACCACTCCATATTGGCATCTGCGAATATACAAAGAAGAAATCGAGAAGACCATTAAGGTGTTATTGGATATGGGGTTTATTCGCCCAAGTTCAAGCCCTTTTGCTTCATTGATAGTGCTGGTCAAAAAGAAGGATGGGACGCTTAGGATGTGCATAGATTATAGAGCCCTCAACAAGAAGACAATCAAGAACCGCTACCCTATCCTCAGAATCGATGAATTGATAGATGAGCTACATGGAGCGGTGTACTTCTCCAAGATTGATCTGCGTTCAGGTTACCATCAGATTAGAGTCAGGGATGAGGATGTGCATAAGACAACTTTCAGGTGTCATTACGGGCATTATGAATTCTTAGTGATGCCGTTTGGGTTAACCAATGCCCCCGCTACGTTCCACTCTTGCATGAATCAGGTAGTCATTCTTCAGTTAAGGAAATTTGTGCTGATTTTCTTTGATAACATCTTGATTTACAGTAAAACATGGGAAGATCATTTGAAGCATATAGAGGAGGTGCTTGATATCCTTGAGAAGAATTCCTTCTATGCCAAGATGTCGAAATGTGAGTTTGGAATGACTGAGATCTTATATTTGGGCCATAAGATCAGTGCTCAAGGGGTTAGTGTGGATGATGAGAAGATCAAGGCAATTTAGGAGTGGGCGACCCCCAAGAATTTGACACAATTGAGAGGATTTGTGGGCCTATGCAGCTACTACAAAAGATTTGTGAAGGGTTTTTCTCAACTTGCAGCACCATTGACCAATTTAACAAAGAAAGGAGCCTTCTCATGGAGCCCCACAGCCCAGCAGGCATTTGACAAACTCAAGGAGGTAATGAGCTTGTGTCCCGTTTTGGCCATTCCAAATTTCTCATCTCCTTTTGTACTTGAGTGTGATGCTTTCGGTGAAGGCATTGGAGTTGTATTAATGCAGAACAGACATCCTATTGCATATGAGAGTAGAAAGCTCACCAAACCAGAAAGAGCCTTCTCTATTTATGACAAGGAGATGTTGGCTATCATGCACGCTCTTGCAAAATTCAGACAGTACTTGGTTTGCGGGAAATTTGTGGTGAAGACAGATCATAACAGCTTGAAGTACTTCCTAAATCAACGAGATTTGAATGATAGGCAGTAGAAATGGGTAAGCAAGCTCCAAGCTTATGAGTTTGATATTGAATATGTGAAAGGCAAGAACAATGTGGTAGCGGATGCACTCTCTAGGAAGCCTTATCTTTGTGCTATGTCTAATATATCTGCTGATTGGAGGGTGGCCATTACAGTTGAATATGGTAAGGATTCATTTGCTAATGATATTTTGGAAGGAAAGGTGGTCGATGACAGGTTTAGGGTGGTCAAAGAGCTCATTCTTTACAAGAGACAGATCTATCTTGTGCCTCACTCCAAGGTCAAGAATAAAATTATTCAAGCATGCCACGATACTCCTCTTGCTGGTCATCTAGGGTTTTACAAGACATACAAGCAAGGGAGCGTTTTACATGGAAAGGTTTGAAAAGTGACATATTGCAGCATGTGAGAGAATGCTTGGTGTGCCAACAAAATAAAACAGAGCATGTGTTACCAGCTGGTTTGTTGCAGCCTTTACCCATTCCCAATCAGAAATGGGAGAGCATTTCGATAGATTTCATCACGGGGTTTCCGAAGGTGCAAGGTAAAGATTGCATTTATGTTGTGGTGGATAGGCTTGAAGAGCACAAAAGATTTATTGAGAGGGGGGCGGGGGGTGAATCAGTAAATCAATACAAATTTTCACCTTTTTAATTTTCTACACAAACTTAAACTTTCATAAACATCAACTTAATGATATGAACCAATTTACACAAGGTGATACAACTTTATTGAAATAATGATTATTTTTTTAAAAAGGAAGTAGGCACCAACCTACTTGACTTACAAGAGAGATGATTTAGTAGGCTGCAATCTACAAGGGACACCCAAACCTCTACAATTTTAGTAGGCACCAACCTACAAGGAGACTTAACCCCTAATGCAAGGCACCAAACCTTGACTTGATGGATGAAGCAATTGTCTTCAATTAGATCTGCACTCTCCCAATCCTCCAATTTTCCTTTGTGATGAAAAAATCTCACACTCAGCCCACACAAGAAGATGGGTTTCTGATATGAATCACTTTGAACTTCACAACCACAAATAGCAACCTTGATGTGAATGTCATTTATGTATGTTGCCCAATCATTGCAACCTTTTGATGAAGAAACATATCTATACTTGTAGCCTTTCAAAATCTGTCCTTTCAGAAATAAATCTGAATTAGTTTTACTTATAACCAAATCCCATGGTGTTTGTTTTTGCCATTTAATATGTTTTTGCATTATTTTTAATTATTAACTCTGTTCGATTTCTTGAAGTTTAGATGTATCTTTCCAATGAAGAGACACGTCATTTATGAATGTTTATTTAATAATAAATCACTTCTCTTTAGAGGTGTGCCTGTTAGAGAACAGATAAACACGTCTTTTGGAAAGTGCAACTCTTCAGAACATGTCTTGATTTGGAGATGATCATGTCTTTTGGGGATAATTAACCACCTTCGTTTATTTGCAAGAGACGCCTTAGATTATGACTTGTTAAGAAGTCAAATCGGTCCATGACAAACCATTAGGAGCTGAACATGATTTTCAAAAAACATCACTAGACCTCTTTAAAAAACGTCCTTTCAAACATAAACACGTCTTTTGAAAAATACGTGTCCATAAACTTTTATTAGCCAACGTTTGTCTTCTTAACAAACAATCTCAACATTTCATTGATTGTGCCTTCATCAAATCGTTCTTCAGTTTTACCAAATCGTTCTTTATTTTGTAAATTCCTTAAATGATTAGATTTAGAACTTCGATTAATCTTTCTTTATTTTTAGCAAACCTTTCTTCATCTTTTAAATGCCTTAAATGGTCAGATTTAGAACATCAATTTTGTGAGAGAATTTGATAGATATTCAAATCTGAGCATGATGAATATTTAAATCTGAGCATGATGATTATCTGGAGTAAATCTTCAACGATCTGAACAATCTCAAAGTGTTGCCTTGTCATCATCAAATGTAGCATATTCCAATAATGATTTTTTTCTTTTACCTTGACATCAATGACAATACTTCTAACAAGGCTCACTAAGTATGCTCATTTTTATGCCATTACTTCAGAGTTTAAGGCTCCTCAAGTTGCATATCTGTTTTTTAGAGAAGTTTTTAGACTCCATGGGTTGCCAAGAAATATTGTGAGTGACAGGGACAGCAGGTTCATCAGCTTGTTTTGGCAAGAACTCTTTTGTTTGGCCCACACAGAGTTAATGCCCAGCACGAGCTATCACCCCCAAATGGATGGACAAACAAAGATTGTGAACAAATGGGTTGAAGGGTATTTGAGAAATTACGTGACAGGACAACAATCAGCTTGGGTGAAATGGCTACACCTAGGGGAGTTTTGCTACAACACCACCCATCACATGTCCATCGAAATGTCTCCTTTCAAAGCACTCCATGGGTATGAGGCTACATCTTTCATGAATTTGATTCTGGAAGATAGTTGAGTTCCAGGCGCTAGAGATATGGTACAACAAAATGTTGACATCATGAACTCCTTGAAAGAAAATCTGCAACGTGCCTAGAATCAACAAAAGTTATATGCAGATCAACGTAGTACCGAGAGGGTCTTTGAGGTAAATGACATGGTATACTTGAGATTGCAGCCATACAAACAGTCATCCCTCAAGGAAAATGGAGCAGAGAAGCTAAAACCGAGGTTCTACGGGCCATTCAGGATCACGAGGAAAATTGGAGAGATTGAATATGAGCTTGAACTGCCCCCGGGTAGTAGAATTCATAATATTTTTCATGTATCATGCCTAAAGAAGGCATTGGGACAGCAGATCACACCATCGATGGAATTGCCACCGCTTGATGATGAAGGCAAATTGATTTTAGAGCTTGAGACTGTTTTGGATGTAAGGGAGAAGCGGTTGAGAAACAAGATCATTTCGGAATACTTGGTAAAATGGAAGAATCTTCTAGCTGAGGATGCCACGTGGGAAGGAGTGGAGATTTTTGAGCATCCCAACTTGAGGTTGCTTGAGGACAAGCAACCAACTGGAGGCGGGGACTGTAATGTCCCAAAATCGAACTAAGGAAGCTGACATGATTTTCAAATGCAAAAAGTGTTTATAAACACTAATATATAATCAAGTGAATAATAGGACTCAAATTTCTGGCTGACTTGCCTTCTTGGTTGGCGCCTAAATAGATTTAGATTTGAATTTAAATATTTTATTTTTATTTTTGTGAGGCCGACTTCATTTGAAGTTGGGCGTAGCATTAGTATTTATTCATGGTCACTCCAGCATTAGGATCATCACGAATTTTGGACCTCTGGTCTTGTTGAGATGCAGAGAGTGTAGCTGCTCTGGTTCGGGCACTTAGGTACAAGCGTAGCTCTATCTTGAGGGAGTTCGTGTTTAGCTGTCTCCATCTTGCACCTCCGCTCACTAGATTCATTCATTCATTCTGTAGATCAAGTGCGTCGACTCTGGGTAGCAGTGAAATCCTTCTACACTACACATTCATTCTGGAAAAGACTCTTTGGCCGGCTTAGGTGGAGGTGCGATCATCGCCCAAGCTGAGCCTAATGGCTTTGGCCGAGTCTATCTATACCAGCTGCACTCTACGTGGGACACACACTTCTCAAATCACAAGGATGGGGCCATCTACATCGCAAGCAAGCAAAAGCTATCAATGAAAGAAGAATGACTGGTGTGCGACAACAAGAACATTGAAAGTTCGCATCAGAATACAACTCCTGTTCTCCAAGATCGTGCGAGCTTCAAGGTTACTTAGAACCACGACATAAGAGGTAATGACGCCACCTTGGGCGACACTGGATATTGGATAACAAACTGACGAGCTTGAGTTCCAGTTCCCGTGAGCTGTGTCAATCACCTACAGTCGGAGATTCATGTATTGGTGATATTATTTCACAATAAATAATAAATTCAGATTTGCTGGCTCTTGTGTTCGTTTTCTGTGTTTAGTGCTATTTGGTTAAGAGTTATTTCTGGCGTTTGATGTTTGTATACATTGATATTAAGATCATTGGATTGATATTCTATGAAATCAGTCTTTTGTTATCTTACAATTCTGTGAGCACGTGCCCTAGCATCTTACAATGTTTTGGCACACCAACACTTAAAACAAAATAAGTTCCCCTACTTGAAAGGTCTGACACCGCAAGAGTCTTCTTTTGATTTTCTCAATGAATAAGACTGAAGAATCTCAATAGGTGAACTTTGGACTGTCCTGTTCAAGGGGGGCTCTAGTAGAACTTTCAAGGATCCAATTTTTAAAGGAAAACTTGAAATCTTATTAAATCTAATTCCCAACAAGTTTTTTGATCACAAAGACAATTTTGAATAATAATTTTGGCCAAACCCAAAATATTATACCTTTGAAATCAAACAGTAACAAATTTCAACAGTTATCACCAAAATATTAGTAAGGCACATTTGGAAGACGAAGAGTCACAATATAAAATTTTAAGAAACAAATGATTTCTTGCTTCAATCTTTATGCAACTATCAACGAAACAATTTCATGAAACATCAAGTACAAAACTCATATGGAAAATCTGCAAATTCCCAATGATTAATCACAAGATTATGGATTTTGAACGTTCTTTAATTTTTTAACCCTCACTTGCCCTAAAAGATATCAATCCTTCTTTGCACAAAACTAAAACCTAAACAAATGCAATAAAATAAATCTAAAATACTATTCTAAGCAGGATCTCAAAAAAGTATAAAAGTGTTATGTGACTTTTTCCCCAAAGTTATGAAATAACCCTTTAGAATTAAAAAGGGAAATATAGAATAAAGGATATTAAGATCCTTTGGTTAAAAGAGAGATTAATAAAGAATATGCATAAAAACTCTTTTAAAAAGGGGGAGGAATAATTATTTAAATAATTATTAAAAGGCAACCTTTATGAAAGGGTGTGATGGTTTGGAAACCACCCCTTAAGGCTTATATAAGAATTTATGTGAGACTTGGAAAAGAATGGCGAACATTCAAGAATAGAGAACACTCAAGGAAGAAGGAAGTGGTTTGGTGAGCTATGGGCATTGGAGAAGGGGGCACACAGAGTGTGTCCAACCCAGGGTACATAGTACACTCAAGGCTATCCTGGCCAGGGCTTGGGTATTGCATGAGTGTTGAGCATTGTTCTGTTGAACCAACACTCATGTAGAGCGGCCTTGTATGGTTTGTTCCTCCTAGATTGCTCCACAACAAGATGCCATTACCACCGACATCTTCCTAGGGTGAGTGGCTTTTCCAAGTATTGTGATTCAGATAAGTATTGAAAACCATTGATGCTAAAATATATTGAGAATATTATATATATGATTTTGATGTTAATCTAATTGAATTATATGGATGTGTTATTCAATTTATCATGTTAATTATTTATATTGAAATTCTTCCTAAATTATCACATTTCCTTTTACATTGGTTATTCACATTTTTTTTTTTTGATACTACAGGGGTGTCTCCACGACCCAACCCAGCGGCCCAGCAACCCTTACCTTGGGTACTTGAGGCGAGCTAGGGCAAGATTAGTCCCTTGCGGGTGAGATCCCCCGCCCGCAAGAAGTCCCACCTCTTAAACCCAGGAGCGGAGTCGAACCCGAGACCAATGGGGAGCAAATCCACTGCCCAAGCCAACTCTACTACCCGTTCGGGCTGGTTATTCACATCTATTTTAATAATATTGCAACTTGTAAATTATCTTAACTCTAATATTCAATCTATTAATTCCGCTGCTAATAATTAAATAACTTTGGGAGAATAGTGACATTACAATTTGGTATTAGAGCCAAATTAGATGTACTAATCATTTTTTTAATAAGAATTTATGTAGGTGTACAGCAATCCGCCTCTACTACATACCACCTACCAATTGCAACATATAAATTTGATAACACATGTACAGACACATACTCTAGCAAGTAGGATTGTGTTTGATGTTTATTAACAAAATTGAAAAGCTAGAAAACTTTCATCATCCATACCCATTTGGAAGAAACTTGTCATATACCACTATCATATATAAAGTGATATCAATAAAACATTTTGAATATATATATATATATAATGAATATGAAATATATAGAAATAATTATAGATATATATATATATATATATATTCAATAAAGTAGGATATATATATAGAATGAATATGAAATAATTATTACCATATATATATATTCACTTTTTAGAATGAATATAAAGGAATATAAAGTAATTATTACCCAACATTGAGTGAATATTGATATATGGATGCTAAGAGGTAAGTTTGAAGAGACACTTCCACACAAATCTCCGCTATTTTACCCAACACATCACATTCTTCTAGTGAGAATAGATCCTACCATTAGTCATCCCAAAACTATCTTCTCTTGCATGATGCATAGGGAGCCGTGATAGGGCTTCACTCCTTAGATATATCATTTCACTAGCATTGTTTTGCCATCCAACCACTACCACTTCTTTTAAAGCTTTTGGAAATACTATTTCATTTGAGTCTGGAAATCTCACCTTTAAAGTATTCCATTCAAGATTGAAGATCACAAGAAAATTCAACAAATAAGATACTTTTAGAGGCAAACCAACATAATCATTGAGATCCTAACATAGTTTTCACTAGACTAGGGAAGAGAAAGATGTAAAATTTGTAATATGCAATTTATGAATTATGATGATGATTTTCAAAGGCAATCATCATAAATTCATAATAGTTGCTAGCTAACTATTGTATCAGGATTCCACATGATGATGCGATTTTGTACTCATTTACGGACTCATTGGATATATTTTGTGTGGAAGTGTCTCTTCACTAAAAGAGACACTTCCACACAAAATATATCCAATGAGTCTGTAAATATATAGGATCATATTATTAATATATATATATCCTTCAAACAATTATTTCTAAAAAGTGAATATATATTTACGGACTCATTTAAGATCATATTATTAATATATTTATCCTTCAAACAATGCTTAGAATAGTATTTTAGATATATATCCAATGAGTCATCCCAAAACTATCTTCTCTTGCGTGATGCATAGGGAGCTGTGATAAAGCTTCATTCCTTAGATATATCGTTTCACTAGCATTGTTTTTCCTTCCAATCACTACCACTTCTTTTAAAGCTTTTGGAAATACCGTTTCATTTGAGTCTGGAAATCTCACCTTTAAAGTATTCCATACAAGATTGAAGATCACAAGAAAATTCAACAAACAAGAGACTTTTAGAGGCAAACCAACATAACCATTGAGATCCTAACATAGTTTTCAGTAGACTAGGGAAGAGAAAGATGTAAAATTTGTAATATGCAATTTATGAATTATGATGATGATTTTCAAAGGCAATCATCATAAATTCATAATAGTTGTTAGCTAACTATTGTATCAAGATTCTACATGATGATGCGATTTTGTACTTAATTTGTATTCAAATGAATCAAATTTAATAGAAAATGCTTTTGTACTCATTTACGGACTCATTGGATATATTTTGTCATTAAGTTTTGCAAAAAAAATGCATTTTTAAAGAAGCAATTTTTTAAGTTGCCAAGTTTTTTGCCGAGTCGCAAATCTTGGGTCTGCCGAGTTTGAGTCTACCAACTATGGTGTTGATCAACAATCTCTTGGGATTCTTTTTGAAATGCCCATTTGTTCTCATGTGTTAATTGAAATGGTGAGCACACATATAACAAATTGAACTATACCATAATTGTATAAATAAACATAGTATAATCTTTCAAGATTGCTCAAATTCATTATTACATTTTAAGATGCCTTTATAAAGCCATTCTTCCAATTACATTACCACCTACAAACTCCTTACGGAAAAGTAACTCTCCACACTTTATTGACCATTAGCTTAATCTAACTTACTATTCTAATACCACTTATTATTCTTAAAAAGTGATGTAATACTAACAACTAACATTTATTTATTACCTACTAACTATTCTAATTAAAAAAATTCAATATTCCCTCCCTTATTACATCACTCTAAACAAAGGTAGGGACATTGGTACCAGACTATCACACAACAGCCCAAGTAAACATCTAATGAACTAGGATATACACACAATTCACCGAGTATCACAAACTATCTAGGACATATCTAATTAAACATATTAGTGGATTTCTTGACTATCTATCCCAAATCCCATGTACAATGCAAGAGAATAAATTCCAATTCAGAGAGGAAAAATATCTCATCTTAGAGAATAAACCCCTCCTCGAATGCACAATGAGAGAACATCTACTCCAAGAGTATAAATCACTCCTAAAATGTCCAATGGGAACAAATCCTTCCTCAATTGTAGAGTAGGGACAAATCCAATAAATGTAGATAGGGATCACACAATAACCATACTACTCATTCTATGATAAGGGATAAACACACTATCCACAAATACTACCAAGAATAGCCAAGCCCCTTAGCTCTAGAGGACACTAAATGAAGATCCAACACCTCTCAAGCAATGTACTATCTTCATGTGAGAAGCTAACTTGAGATGGTAAGTAAGCCTTCATCCTCTTGTGCCTCCAACATTTTCTTTGACCTCGTTAGATTTGATCTGCAAAATATACCATAATCTTTGAAAGACTGATGAATGCAATACATGTATGAAGATATTTCAAGAGCACAAGCACATGTGACCTTATTGAAATGTGGAAAAATAAGTGTTGGTTTCAATTGACAATACACCCTTACAACAAAATTCCTTATGATTTCATTTGTGAAAAAATGTATTTATCCATAAACTTGCTCGCATTATAATTATTATTAATTTGTAATACCCTAATTGAATTGAATATATCTTATCTCTAATTACAAATCAGGAAACCATTACCACACTTTTTTCAATCATTCTAACAAATCTTATTCATAATTACATAGAAATTTTCTCTCCTAATCCAGTTATTTTCTACTCTATCTTTTCACCAACAAAAGGTGACCTTCACATGCATACTTGCAACAACCTCCACATGTAGCAGTCCCCACAAAAATGGGCTATTTGAACACCTCAAAATGATAGAAAAAAAGACGCCACTCTTTAAAGTTGTAAGATTTTTGCTGATACAATACAACAATAGTTGAGATATCCTACGAGACTGGAATTTTTGACTTCTCTATCCAATAAATTAGGAAATAATTATCAACACACTAACCAACACACTGTATTGAAATATATGTCCTGCCCCCATTAGTCACCTACCTTAAATCTCTCAATTTGCATTCAAACTTCTCCATTTTGCTGCTGCACCTTTATGACATCGTGTAGCTGGATTGTAGCAAGTTCAATAGTACGAGGCATGGAAGAATAAATAAAACATAATAAACTGCATATACATATGTTAACAGTTTGTTTGACTAAACAGAGACTTTGATTTTGTATAACTTGCCAAATTGTTATTGGTTTCTCCAATTCCTATCTTTTCTGTGCACTTGTGGAAAGAATATGAACAGTAGTCCCATTGGTGAACCAAAAGAATATTGATACTTCAGAAATTAAACCCTTGAAGGTACAAAATGATAAATTCCACAC
Source organism: Sequoia sempervirens (assembly GCA_007258455.2). Classification (NCBI taxonomy): domain Eukaryota; kingdom Viridiplantae; phylum Streptophyta; class Pinopsida; order Cupressales; family Cupressaceae; genus Sequoia; species Sequoia sempervirens. The sequence continues at coordinate 76,978 of VDFB02285141.1, read as the reverse complement.
TGGGTTTTGCTGCCTAATTTACACCTTCATATTGTTGAGCTCCAGCAGTCAATGATACACAACCCATCTTTTGCTTCCTCCGCTCTGTACCAAGTGCCACAAAAAAATGCAACAGTAATGTGTTCATTTAAATGGACAGATGCTGCTAAGCAGAACTTTAATGAATTTAAAAAAATTAATGTGTTCATGTCCATTGCTTGTGCTCCCAAATTTGTCACTTCTGTTTGTGTTCAAATGTGATGCTTCTGGTGAAGACATTGGAGTTGTTTTGATGCAGCAACAATGTCCCATTGCTTTTGAAAGTAAGAAACTAATGGAGGAAGAAAATAAGTTTTCTATTTATGATAAGGAGATGCTAGCAATTATGCATACCTTAGCGAAGTTCAGACAATACTTGGCATGTGACAACGTTGTGGTTAAGGTTAACGACAATAGTCTTAAGTTCTTTCTCAATTAGAAAGACCTAAATGACAAACAACGAATGTGGGTTAGCAAGCTGCAGGCATATGATTCTGATATTGAATATGTGAAGGGTAGGCATAATATAATTGTTGATACATTATCTCAGAGACCCATTCTATGCTCGATTCTTGACATCTGTGCTGATTGGGTCATCACCATCATATCTGAATATGCCAAGAATGATTTTACTACAAAGCTGCGAGATGGAAGAGAACAAGATGACAGGTTCAAAGTGACAAGAGACCTAATTCTGTGTAAAGAGAGGATATATGTGATTCTAAAGTCAAAGATGAAGTAAAATATTTTAATGGCCATGCATAATACTCCCTTGGCTGGACTCCTCGAAAAGAAAAAAGAAGATTTCAATTTGTATTTTAAAGGGAAAGTTAGTGCTCAATTGCCTATTTAAACCTAAGTCAAAGATCAATGATATTATCCAATTTTTATCATATTATTCCTCAAATAGATTGGACATCTTGTTCTTTTGTCATTGGAGATTGGAGGACGAAAACCCTTTGATCCTATTGCCGGCTATTGGATGAAAACCCCTATCTAGAATTAAGCAATTCCATCCAAGGATTGCATCTAAGTTTCATTGGTTTGATATCCAAGTAGCTCCTACCAATGCCCTTTGTCTGAGTTAGGTGCCACTCTTAATGCCTAGATATTGTAATTTGGTAATGGTTTCTGTAGCAGGCCCCTTTGTCATGAATTTTTTATACCTCAAATAATAATATCATTTTTGTTCTGTCTACTAAATTGACTATAAGTGTGATCTGCTGTAATAAGAGTAAATAGTTATTGCAAATTGTTGTGCATTTGAAAGGGTTTACAATTCGTTTTTGCATATTTGTTAAGCTTATTATTTGTTAGGATAGACCAAATTTGAAATAAGATCTAATCATTGGTATCTCATGTAGTGAAATCAAAATGAAATCTTGAACATCCCTAATCAGGGATATTAATATACCTCAAGCATCGCACCCATCACACACCCAAACATATCTCCCAACACCTAGAACTTACTTTATCATGTCATCTTACTTGTACAATGGTGAAATTTGGTTGATCTTAAGGGTCAATCCATAGATCTAGAATTGGTTGCCATTGTAATCCCTACTACAACAAGTTTGGAAAACAACATTTCAAACAAATAAAATGTGTAGTCCCCATTTTATGCAATATTGTTTCGTGAGCTTTTGGCCAATTTCCAAGTTTCCAGGTAAGCTTCTAGGTGTGCTAGGGAGAACTCCAAACTTCTTGGAGGATGCAGGTTTAGTATTTTTGGGTTTCTATTTGTGGCGTCGAGCTCAATTGGCATTATGGATTGCTATGACACTTTTAGACGTGTTTTCGAACTCCTGGGGTGTTATCCAAACTTCTTGGAGAGCACATCTATTTTAGTAAGTCACCTAATTGGCTCTGATCATTGTCCTACTTCTTCAGTATCATTCCAGTGTGATTAGATGTCATGTCCCTAAAACGTGAGCCTAAGATAACAAAAGGCATATTTAAAAATATTAACCAATTGACACCATTTAAACTATAATCGTCAAAGACAATATTATAATTATAAATATTAAAATATAGATATAAATAATTTAAATATTATAATCATTGTGATATAATAAATATTAAAATATATAAAATTAATATACAACACAAACATAAATAACATTATATTTGTCAAATATAAATAATAATATTAAATGATAATATAAGGGACATTGCAACCAGGAAGGCTAACGATATTATCCTAGATGATAGTAAAATGACTATCGGTATATCTTTGATGGGGAGCTTTAGAATTGACCTTATGGTATACTATTGATCGAGTTGCATCAAAGGAGTCCAAGTTATTCGACTATCATACACTGGTGGGAAGGTATTGATCAATTTATGTATTATAGAGCCTATCCATATTGATGTGGTTTGAACGGATGTTTGTATTGCTGCATTGGTCGACTCATATCATCAATATTCCTTAAATGCTATGGGTATTCCAGCTCGTGTATATCCTATCGTGCAACATCAAAGAGTTAGTGTTTCGTCATATGATGATTTATTCCTGTCTCGACAATATATTGTCAACCATACTTGCTGCGATAGGGTTAATGGTGTTGTGAGTTTAAACACCAAACAACAATCTTAGTTAATAATAGACTATAATTATCAATACTGGCTGACTTTCATAAGGGAATCGGGAACCTGAGAAATGGACGACCTCATTAATTCATTGGGTTAACTACAACAAAACAATAACTATATTAAATGCAGCGATAAGGTTAATCAAGTGCAGAAATAATATAAGAAACGTTGCAAAAGACCAAGCGATGCATTGAAGGCATTGATTATTTCCAAAGGATGTGGTTAAGGAGTGATCCATGTTTTAAAGGTGGTGATTAGTAGAAAGGTTATGTCCCATGCCAAGCAGTATTTTGAAGTGACATCTCATTTCATGGAGACTTAGGATATAAATAGAACAAGAAACATGAGGAGAAGGCATCGATCACTTGTGCAGATATATACATAAATACTCAGACTTTAAGCGCTCCTAAGGAGCCTATGCTCAGCCAATTAAGGGATGTGTGATTAATCAGTAGATTTGGATATCCCGCCACCATTGAATTGTCTGATTTAAGAAGTATGCTGACTGAACAAACATGTGTACACCTGAAGTAGGTCTCCAATGGTGAACCAGATTGGCAGTGAGAAATATAATAGGGATTTAGAAACTTCAAGTTTAACTTAGTGTAACATCTAACATCTTATAGTTAACGGAGAAGCAGTTATATTGCCAACTTCAGCTGAAAGGCAACTCCCAAACAATAGATAACGAACTGAAAAGAGAATAACTGCTAGGGCATCATTATCTAACCATCTTTCAGAACAAAGTAAAGGAAATAATTGTCTAACTTTTCCATTCAAAATTTACATTTAGCAATACATCAATTAAATAACATTAATCGCAGTAATTTAAAGTATCTTACATAAACAATTGTTTGTACCTGAAATTACGGAAGAGAGAAACGCATTATGCAATCATCATCATGCTGAACATCTTTAACAAGAGGAAAGAGAAATATCATCAAGGGCTTTTCCGCCCAACCAAGACCTACTAGTCTCCCGTGCTTCTTCCAACTGAAGAAACCCAACCCTTCACGAGGGCAATCAATAAGGAATCACAAAATTACATTATGCCATTCTGAGCCTAGTGTCATGTACCTATACCTCTAGTCAATCTCTCCTCTATAGGTACCTCCTAACCAGAGAGATCATTTTGACTAGGGTATATTTGGCCATGAAAAGCTGACATCTGCCTAACTGGCATTCTACCTTGGCCAATGATTTCCATAATCTAGCACGTAACTCGTGCAGTCAGCCATCACCCTTGCTCGACATCTATCTCTTATCTGAGATGTATATTCTTTAATTTCATGTTTCAATCTTTTTCTTTAGTTATTCAAAAGTAAACAGTACTATGGTTCCATAACCAGATTTGTCATGCACATGATTCGACTAAATTAGATTAACAGTATTTCATGAGAGAAGAATATAGTTCAGCTCTATTCAGATGACAAGTTTTTTAAAGGTATAGAAGAGCAAGATTCGGCTCTAACTTATTATCAAGTAAATACATAGATGGGCAAGATTTGGCCCCATGGTTTCAGTTCAAAAATGAAGCAACATATGAACATGCATTCAAGACTGAACTTAGGATTCAAGGCAAATTTTATCGGTTACTTTTCTGTAGACAGGGTAGATTCTTATACAAAAGAACAGTGACATGATCGCCATAGAAGCTTATAGCAGCTTATCAAACATTGACACAAGTTTTAATCTTTAACAGGGTTCACATCAACAACAAGAATCTACACGAAGGCCTTAGCTCTAAATTCATGACACACATCAAACATCTACAAGTAACAATTACTAGAATATGATGAAACAAATAGTACTTGCCTGAGAAAGAAAACAAGAGCCCAAACCAAAGATGATATTTACTGAGATCTTGTCAAGAAAAACTCTTTCAATCTACTGAAGATCGGCAACCACAAGATTGGCGATCTCAACTACGAACTGAGCTTCAATAAGAATCCGCAGAGCCAAAGCTAGGTCGATGTATGAAAATAGAATGAGTGATAGATCAAATGAAACGCAAAATGAGACGATGCAGCAAGGACTTTCCCTAATGCTACCGCGTCAACTTGCTGAGAGAGAGAGATAAAGATTCAGAGCCAAGGACGGTATGAAAATAATGAACACAAGCTCGATGAAGGAGGAGAAACTAAGAACTCCGATAGATGGAGAGAACCGAATGCTTCATGCCCAAAATGATTCAATGATTCCCCCCCCCAAGAAAGAGAAAGAGCCTCCGCCAAGTATTTGACTTCCATGCTTGTAACGTCCATGCATGGACGTCGAGTTCTTGGTAGGGTGGCGTTTATAAGACTATTCCATTTTCTTTAGAATAATTTAAATATGATTTAAAAGGTTCCATCGAGCAAGAGAGGTGGTCATGCCTTTACAAATATTTAACTTTATGAAAAATATAAGGTGCTTAGTTATCAAAACTCTTGACCAAGGTAATAATTCAGTTTAAGCCTGGCTTACGACATAATGATAATTCATGATTCTTTATTGGTTTTGTCCTCTCCTTGATGATATTTCCCTTTTCCTCGGAGAACTGGCTATCCTGCAACCACTTGACAAGAAAAACTAGGATTAGATAGTTCCAAATAATTCATAATAATAGTTTATATCCAATTATTCAATCATAATTCATAACATTTCATTTACAATTTTGTTCAAGGAAAATCATTCATGTTGCACATACAATTTATATTAAGAAATTTAAAACTTCTTCTCGCAAATCACATTCACATGAAGCAGTTACTTGCAACTAACATTGCATTTGAAATACATAACCAAACACATATTCTCAATGTAAGGGATGTAACACTTAGAACAACTTGTAACAATAATCCAAATATTTCTTTGAACTTTAGATCAAAGAAAGTGCAGGGTTGCTAAGTTTGGAAACTAGGGAGCAGCAGGGGCGCATGAAAAGGAGAGAGTAAGTAACCACATTATTATCATGCACCTTACTGTTTTGGTCAACTGGTGCAAACAAAGGGGTCATGGTGACTAGCACAAGGAAAGGCAGTGTGGTAATAGACTCAAGCAAAGCTTCCATGATGAATGACAGAAACATAGTCGTTGGTATGATTGGGTTAAGCAAGGTCCTTGGGCTGACTGACAAACCAAAGGCTTTCAGTTCGCACCAACGATGCAGTCAAATGTATGTCCACATAAGACATGCCCAGCAAAACAGCCAGCAACAGCGGGGATATTGATGCTGAGCATAGGGACTAAATCAAACTAAGGGCAGGAACTAGGGTTATCATATTAGGGACATTACATTAGAGTTTGATTCCGATTCAGTTTCAGTGCCTTTTGCAGCTTGGATCAGTTATTGAATAATTAATTAATATTTCGCTAATGTAGTCTAATGTTGATAATTAATAAAAGGACTACTTAGTGTAATAGCTCGTTGGAAAGGTAATGAAAGTGTTTTAAAAGTTGGACGCCTAGTTAGGGGGCCTTTGCGCATGAAATGTTATTATTATTTCAAAAAGGTCATTTTTGAGGGCAAATAAATTATTATAATTTTAAATTGCAAATTCCCTCCAAAAAGCAATAAAAGGAGGTGTGGGACTTATTTGTTCATATGCTAATGTTATTTTTCTATGGTGGAGATTTGAGCTTTTTCTTTGAGCAAGCCCTAGGACGAAAACCCTAAGGGCATTGGTTTCGGTAGTGAGATATCTACCCTATCTAATTTGCAGGTGAGATCATACAAGTTTCACGCGGGCAAATAACAATTGGAGTTCATGATTTGAGAAGTCTTGTAGGCAAGAAAAATCATTCAATATATTTGCAGATTGAAAGGAATTCAAAGGCTAGAAGGGTGATGCCATTGTGTGAGAAGAATAAGAGATTATTCATTATTTCCTAAGGTTGGCCGTGATAGTTTGAGAGCATGGTGGCTACATTAAGGTTACTATCAGCTGAAGCTGCGTTGGATTTTGTTGGGTGCTTGGACAAGGGACGTGGTTCCTTGTAATTCTTATTCATTCCCTTTGCTGGCCGTGGTATTCCTTAGAGGCAGCGTGGTCTTTACTCAAGTTAAGGAGGTGAACATGGCTCTTTAAATACTTAGATTCATTGCTCTTGCTGGCCGTGGGTTTTGGAGTCACACTTGTTTATGAGGAAAACTTCATGATATATGGTTGCATCCGGGAGAGATTGCTGTTCATATTATATCAAGGGAATATCACGTTGCTGGACGTCAACCTTGGGCAAGAATTTGTGGCTGCAAACTGGTATGAGGTGCTTGTTGTTGTCAAAGTTTCGCTACAACCACTATCTTCAACACTCTAAGAGCTATTTATTCTACTCTTGTATTTAGCCAACATTGCAGGTTAGAAATATTGTTGCAGCTCTTATTTTCTATTTAACTGAGTTATAACAGCAGATGTGTGAATTTATATGCATTGTTTAAATAGAAATCAGTCATATGTTTGATGAAATGACTTATAGTTATGTTGTGCAATAAGTTCTCAATGTTTGGCATTCACAATTGACACATTAAAACAAACATTTGTCATAAAAAGAAACTTGGAAAATCAACACAGTGAATTATTGCAAAGTGTTTGATGAAATGTCAAAACACTATAATCAGAAAATATGAAGGGAAAGTAAGTCAGGGTTCTTACAGTGGTATCAGAGCCTTGCATCCTACCAACCTGTGTAGGTTTTTGTGATTCAGAAAATTTTAGTTATAGCAATGAGTTTCACCAATGGTTTAGATGTTTCCAAAGGACAAAAAGGGAATCATGAGGGACAGACTTGAATCTCTTAGAGAAAATCAGAATAAGATGATAAGAACTCTCTAAAGGTTCTTACAAAAGGAAGAGGATAAAGAGGAGGTAATGAAAAGAGAGTCCACAAAAATTCTTGATCAGTATCAAGAACTACAAGATAATTTCAAGAACGAAGTTCCCTTTGATGCTTTTTTGGGATTACTTGAAGAAGAGAATCCAAGCAAGAGAGGTCTTTATGACTACATCAGAAAATTGAGAAAGGAAGAAGAAAAATCAGAAGTTGTAAAAGAGATCATTGAGAAAGAAGAGCCCAAGGTCGAAAAAATGCCTTATTTCAAGAAAAACCAAGTGATACATCCACAAGTGAAGATGAATACTTGAGTGTTGAGGATTTTAATGATTCATTGCTTGAGCATAGTCAAGAAGTTTGCAATTCATCAATTAGAGAGGTAGCTGATTTTGAAGGTAATGTTGTCACACATGAAGACAATTCAGAAAATTTGTTATGTGATGATGAGAGTTAATTTGTTGATATAGAACGAAGGCCTAAAGAATTGCAATACTTGAAGAATCAATTTTCTGTCACAAAAGAGAAAGTGTTGCAAGTGTTAACAAGAGTTGATAGCACATGCAGGTTCATTGAAGATCTCATTTGGAAAGCTCAAGTTAAGGAGAGACAAAAGACATTGAAGGAGGTTCACTCTTGCATTGCAAACAGTCAAAGATGCATTGGAGATAATGAAATCAAATAACTTGCAATTGCTTATAGATAGGGATCATGCTATCAAGTTTGCTGAAGATAAGGAGAAAGAGGTTGATGAACTCATCCTAGTGTTAAGTTTCACTTATTTTTTCACTCTACAAAGCTGAAAATCAGTCATCTATTGCAGTTACACCCGAGGAACAATAATCTAACACAAGGACCATGGAAGTCAAGCAAATAATTGAAGGAATTGGTGAGCTTCATAGGGATTGCAATTTGGATCCAAGTTACCCTTGGAAACATGAAGAAGAATGCAGAAGTGATGGAATACTGCATAATGATTTCAGCATTCCTCTTACCACAGAGATTCAACATGTTGATAGCCTATGGGAAAAACATCAAGAGTGCAATCTCATGAGGTTAGAGGAACAATTTTCTTATGATGCTTGTGACAATCACAAAATATGGGATCCAAGTGAAATATTTAGACTTAAGATAATGCCTTGTGATATGTTTAAGGAGCCATCAAAGATTGCTATTGACATGCAAATGGAGAGATTGTCCCATCATGATCAATTTATTCGTTCACAAGAGGTTTTTCCTTTTAAGGACAAAGGATCATATCATGAGGAAGTGCAAAGCATTGTGGTCAAGCATGACAAGTTTCTTGTTGGTAATCCTCTAGGTAGACAACTTGATAAAGAATGCATAATTGAGATCTAAGATGAAGTTTCCACATGGAATGTGATGATACATAGAAGCTTCATCATTCCTAACTCTTTGAAGACACATCCACTAGATGAATCATGGAATGAAATCAATTTAATTGTATGCAATATGTTGGGTCTAGTTAAGGTATATTTTCATGACGGAACTTGTTCTATGTTGCATCAACCTTGCATGGTGTTTAAACTTACATATTTGAGTTTGCCAATAAGTAGGAAACAGCATTACTATTGTGAGTTAAGAAGTGGTGTTGTGCATCCTCCTATCTATGGAGTCATTATGAATACCAAAGTAGCACAACCTAAGCATGGTGGAGCTACTTCATTACGAAGTATTTGTGCAGAAGTTCACCAGCAAGGTATATTGGAGGTTTATGATGATAGGACTGTCATATGAGGGTTCATGAGACAAAACTTCATATTTGGTGCAATTGTCATCATTTCAACTAGCCATCACATGATTTTAGTTGCTTGCATATGGGTGGATTAGCAAGTATTTTTAGTCAAGAAATGGAGTATTTTTCAGTTGGAGATTGGTGGTAAAGAATTTTTAGTTTTTGAAAAAGTGTTTTCAATCATTTCAATGCTCACATCTCCTGTGCATATAAGAATAATTCATTATTGCAGATGTCCCAATTTCATGTTGCTGATTTTGATAAAATCAGCGAATGAGCTGTTGTTTCAGTTTTGAACAAATGCAATATAATTTTTGTATATCATGGAGTCATTCTAGTGAATAGTTTCAATTGAAGAAAATACAATTTCCAGCTCACATACCTTTGCTTTGGATGGAGATCCAAATGAATTATGGCTGTCAAAATGTGTTTTCAGTTCAAATTGATCTGTGCAATTCCTTGGAGAGAATAATTTACAGCATTCTTGATAAAGATCATTCTGAGTTGATTTGTTAACTGTGCTCACTTGATGGACGGACTATTTTTCCAAATGCCCATGATCATGATTGACAGTAGAGTTGGAGGTGATATCTGCATTAATAAAATTGTGAGTGATACACAATTCTTCATTTATTGCTCTCTCGGAAGTAATTTGAGTGGGTTCCAAATGTTGCATAAGAATACAACGGAAAAAAGATTTCATAGGGCACTTTGGTATGAGGTGTTCTATTTTAGTTTTTATAGAGGAAGAATCAAGATCTTGTAGGTATCTCAGCTTGGTTCTTCAAGATGGCTATCATGTTGGGCTGCAGGAAAAGAAAACAGAGGCTTAGCACATTGATATTTCATTGTTAATCAGAGTGGTGCAGCGAAAGAAAGGTGTGGTACTCAGTCAGGAGGTGGTACCGGTTGATTTGCTTAAGGGATCACCCAAGATTGTTGATGGCACGATAATTGACCTTGTGGGTTCACCACAAGGAGAGGAATACTATTGTAATTTGGAGGATGATGGGGGTGGAGAGCCTTAGCATTGAGACTTCAAGCATCACCAAATGCCCTCTAGATGAAGTTCATATGATGATCAGTGTAGTGTAGCCTCAGCATGGTGGAGCTATTTTTGGTGTGAGTATCTATGCCCAGGATCATCAACATGGGTTATTGGAAACTAATGATGATGGAGAAGTATACCATGGGAGGTTATAGACCAAAACTGCAGAAGTAATGCTACTGTTACCTTCTCATACAACCATCATATGATTCCATTTGTGTTCTTACAAGTGGATTGGAGGGAGATTTTAAGTAGGTTTTGGAGCATTGCTCATTTGGTGACTTTCTGGGAAGATTTTTCAGTTAAAGAATGATCAGATTTCTCATTTTGGGTGATAGCTTTCAGTGTTGCAGCAGTTGTTCCTCTTTTAGGATGCTGATTTTGAGAAAATCAGATTGTAAGTTGCTGGTTACAGACTTGAACAGTTGCAAGTTCATGCATTTTTAGACCATTCAGTCACTTGAAAAGGTACCCAACAGCTTGCATTTGTGTTTTGGACAGCAGACCACCATGTAATTATGACTACCATGCTGGAAGTCAAAAGGTTAAAATTGAGAGGGATAGCATTAACATTCTTGAAATAATCTTGATGGTGCAAAGAAATCATAGTCTTGGAAAGCCAAATTTTGAGGAGCTTGCTAATTACTTGCGGAGAATTGTTACTTTGTTGGTTGGAGGAGTAAAGGAGGTTTTCATTGCAGATGTATTGCAGCAAAGAACATCAAGCAGAAGGAGTTATAAACCTCCTCAGTTGGTTTGGGATCTTGGAATCATGTTGCCGATTGAGGATTGATCAGATGTTTGAGACTGACAATTGCTTGAGGGCAAGAAATTCTGGGGAGGGAGGACTGTAATGTTCCCATTTTATGCAATATTGTTTCGTGAGCTTTTGGCCAATGTTTGGGTTTTCTTGAAGCTTCTAGGTGTGTTGGGGAGAACTCCAAACTTCTTGGAGGATGCAGGTTTAGTATTTTTGGGTTTATATTTGTGGCATTGACCTTAGTTGGCATTATGGATTGCTATGGCACTTTCAAAAGTGTTTTTGAACTCCTAGGGTGTTCTCCAAACTTCATGGAGAATACATCTATTTTTAGTAAGTCACCTAATTGGCTTTGATCATCGTCCTACATCTTCAGTATCATCCCAATGTGATAAAGGTTTGATTCCGATTTCATTTCAGTGCTTTCCGCAACTTGGGTGAGTTATTGAATAATTAATTAATATTTCACTAATGTGGTCTAATGTTGAGAAATAATAAAAAGACTGCTTAGTGTAATAGCGAGTAGCTCGCTCGAAAGGTAATGAAATGTTTAAGAGTTGGACACCTAGTTATGAAATTTTATTATTATTTCGAAAAGGTTATTTTTGAGATAAAATTAATTATTATAATTTTAAATTGCAAATTCCTTCCAAAAAGCTATAAAAGGAGGTGTAGGGCTCATTTGTTCATATGCTTATGTTATTTTTCTATGGTGGAGATTTGAGCTTTGTGTTTGAGCAAGCCCTAGGATGAAAACCCTAAGGGCATTTGTTTCGGTAGATATCTACCCTAGTTGATTTGCAGGTGAGATCATACATTTTTCACGCAGGCGAATAATGATTGGAGTTCATGATTTGAGAAGTCTTGCAGGCAAGACAAATAATTCAATATATTTGCAGATTGAAAGTAATTCAAAGGCAAGAAGGGTTACGCCATTGTGTGGAGAAGAATAAGAGATTATTCATTATTTCTTAAGGCTGGCTGTGATAGTTTGAGAGCATGGTGGCTACATTAAGGAAGGTTACTATCAGCTGAAGCTGTGTTGGGTTTTGTTGGGCGCTTGGACAAGGGACATGGTTCCTTTTATTCTTTGTTCATTCCCTTTGGTGGCCGTGGCATTCCTTAGAGGCAGCATGGTCTTTACTCAAGTTAAGGAGGTGAACGTGGCTCTTTAAATACTTAGATTCATTGCTCTTGCTGGCCGTGAGTTTTGGAGTCACACTTGTTTGGGCTGTATGAGGAAAACTTTATGATATATAGTTGCATCCGGGAGAGATTGCTGTTCATAGTATATCAAGGGAATATCACCTTGCTAGATGTCAACCTTGGGCAAGAATTTGTGGCTGTGAACTGGTATGAGGTGCTTCTTGTTGTCAAAGTTTCTCTACAGCCACTATCTTCAGCACTCTAAGAGCTATTTATTCTACTCTTGTATTTAACCAACATTGCAGGTCAGAAATATTGTTGCAGCTCTTATTTTCTGTTTAAATCAGTCATATGTTTGATGAAATGACTTATAGTTATGTTGTGCAATAAGTTCTCAATGTTTGGCATTCACAATTGACGCATTAAAACAAGCATTTGTCACAAAAAGAAACTCAGAAAATCAACACAGTGAATTATTGCAAAGTGTTTGACGAAAAGTCAATACACTAAAATCAGAAAATTTGAAGGGAAAGTAAGCCAGGGTTCTTACATAAAAACAAAAATTATATTTACTAACAGATTTAATATTTTAAACTTAAGAATGAAAAGTAAAACAAAGCAAATGGTCCATTTGTAAAAGAGAAATTGAAGGAAAAGAAAACTTTACCTCTTTCAAAAATCTTCCTCTATGGTATCCTTGGTAGCGAATAGGCTCTTGCACATGTCTAGGAATAGCAGTCCATCCACTTTGGAACCTTCAATGGTCAACCTTCAGCTCTGTTTGTGTAATGACAAACGAGAACGAATGGTTTTTGTCTTTTGCATTCAAAATAAGCTATTTTAGTGCTTTGAAAAGTTTAGATGACACTTTTAGGGTTAGGGCTCAACTTTTTTTTACTTTTCAGTCAAATTAAAAGTCAAAGAAGAGAATAAATTAAAAAGATTTTTAAAAAGCATTTTTTCTCTATTTCATGCTGATTTGTCCTGGTCGCAGCTAGGCTTGTTTGACAGGACTCTAGATGACCCTACAAGTGAATCATCCCAATGACTAAATTGCGTACAAACTGAACTTGTATCTAGGCTTCTATGTAGTGGAATTGGTAACTTAGACCATGACAACATGAAAATAACTGGCAACAATAGCTATTTGATATTTTCCAATAATTTTTTTTGACAACGTATTACATCATTTAACACTCAATTAGCACACTATTCTCAATATCACCTCTGTTCAATGCCCAAAACAAAGGTATTAATGAGGGTTTGGAAAGATACTTTCGTTTATTTTCTTAGATCAATAAAGTTTGGTGGTCCAAGTGGCTGCACGAGTGCCAATATTTGGAAAATATTGAAGGCAACATTGATGCATGCTATATCCGTAGCCTTCTATGTGGTATTATATTTGTTGGGTCATAGAAAATCTAATTTCTGCCACTTTGTGTCACACATAACCTCTTGCAATTCATGTATTAGTTTCTTGATTTTTTGATTTGTAGGTAACTGACTTCATTTGGATTTGGGGTCTCCCAAACCTACTATGGGGCAAGTTAATCGGTTGTTAGCCATCATGCTTTGTGTTTTGCTCTTAGGCGAATGCTTTTGGGAGGAAGCCCCCTTACATTGGCTCTTCTATCATTTTAGTACTTCATTATTTCAACATTTGGTTTATCTATATTTCAGATCCTTGATCTTTGCACTTAATTGGGTCATTCGTACATGTGATCTATCTTGATATTATGCAATTATCTGTGGTTGATGTTCGCAAATCTGTTATTTTATAGTTTGGATCTACTGTTGTTCTGTTATGGAATATAGTAATAGTAATATTGTAACCTTACATAATACTACGGGAGGTTTGCTAGACCCTTACCCACCAGATGCCATCAAGAAAATACCTATACCAACAACAACCAAGCAAAGAGAAATCAGAAACCATCTCCCTAACTTTGCTCACATTCGCCGAGATTGATAGGACTCTCAATTCCCTTCTGATTTTATATTTGTTTCCAGTGGTAATAGATAATGATAACTATACAATAAGCAAGTTTATATATACATTGCTTCTATAAGATTGTTCATTCTTCCAAAATTGAATCTTTATTATTTACTCTCCCACTAAACTATTGTATACCGCTTGTATAGAAATGCCAACCTACTTATCGTAATAAAAAGAATGCATCTTCTTGATATTGTGACATTAATCTGAAATTGATATTGCTACATTGCTTTGCACTTTCCTCAACAAAGCATCTGCACTTCTATTCTGTAAGGGATAAGCATTTCCACTTTATTTATGGTATCATAGTTTTAAATTTTTTTATGCAAACAGTTATGTTTTACACAGGTTCTGAATGGTTTGCATGCCATACCTATATTTTGCAGGCTTATAAGTCTGGAAACGTATGCATTGTGACCTAAATATATTTACTTATAACTGATCCTGACCATCGATCATTTCTTAAAAATATATAAAGAAAATGATTATTAAACAAGGAACAAGTGCTGAAAAATGAAGATCCAGATCCATCAATTTCTGTAGACGTCTAAGAACAGAATATTGAGAAATTTCATTCAAATTGAATAATAATTTAAAGAAGCAAGAATCACTGGAAAATCTATGGGAAACAAACGTGTGGATTGGAAAACATTGTATTAAATATTGTGAAGTCGTTTGTGACCAGAAACATTAGCAAAAGGCTGACAGTTAGATTAAGTTGCAGTTGCTTCAACAATGATAATTTGAAAGTTCTGTTTAATGCCTTACTGATCACATGGAACATTCTACTCACAAGTAAACATTTAGATTCAACCAATACTGACAACCTTCAAAATTGCCTAACAGATTTTAACATTTAAAAAAACAAAAAAAATATTTACAGCATTGAAGATTGATTAAAATTCTGGACTCTTTAGTAATGTAATCTTGAGCCTAATGAGGAATTACTTAGTTTTCAAGGGAATTAGTTTGAGTTGCCTGACAAAAAATTGGCCAACTTTGTGTTACTAGCGTTTTTTTAAGGGTGGTTGTGCTGCTATCGTACTGATATATATTGTAAAACGGACGGCCCCCTTTCAAAACCTTTTTTTCACCTCTAATAAAAAATTGTGCACACCAATGTTGAATTATGTTTTGTGAATGTTCGTTTTGCAATCCAGATAGACCCTGTGGAAAAGTTATCATGTTATAACGAATACTTCGTTTAAACAGGAGCATTACAATTTGCACGAACGGAGGGCCTAATCCCAGCTCCAGAACCAACTCATGCCATTGCTGCTGCAATTAGGGAAGCATTGCATTGTAAAGAAACAGGTGAACAGAAGGTCATTTTGATAGCATTGTGCGGGCATGGACATTTTGATCTTTCTTCCTATGAAAAATATCTGAAAGGTCAAATGATAGATCTAGAATTCTCAGAAGAAAAGGTTAGATCAGCCATGGATAGCATTCCAACTTTTAACCAATAGGTTCTCTTTCTACGACAATGTAATTCTTGGGCTTAACAACGTATCACGGAAAAGACCTTGTGAAGTGGCTCGATTGTTTTTCTTTCAAACCATTAAGACAGTACAGTGTCGGTGGATCAGATATGTGGCTTTCTTAACATAGTTGATTATTTGATTAGCTTATGGCCTCCTATCTTTATTAATACTTGCCGTTTAAGGCAATACTATTGCAATAAGTTTTGTTTTTCTTAGTTAATTAGTTATTAATAATTTGACTTTCAATCAATTAAAAAAAACAATTTTATTTGTTAAAAAATAAAATTCAAATTTGTAAAGTTAACTTGTAAAATATTTAACTTTATAAATTAGGAAAAATATTTTTTGTGAATTTGATTGGATGAAAAGTTTTGTGTTATTGACGGATTTTGAGGAAAACCATGCAAATATTTTGTTTATCTATCATACCACATATTGTTTATCACATTACTTTGAAGTATTTTGTTAGACAATTTTCATGCCTTGTCTGTGCTTGCACACGTTCTGAAGTGAATGTCTGGCGTCGCCTACTCTGCATATAACCTCTATCGAATGAAATTCTTTAGCATCCTTTGAAAGTTACCAATATGTAATACCCGATTCATGAGATGATAACTTCAAAATAGAAAACCCTTATGTGAATTTGATTCCTTCCAAGTACAAATCTATTTATTTTAAAATTATCTCCTCCTTCATTGACCATTTTCACACCAATATCTATGTATAATAAATCATAAATATTCTCTACTATAATTTAGAAGTAAAGAAATAAAGTGAAAGAAACTAAAATTAAGAAAATATATTGATTAAGAGTATGAAATAGCTATTTATTTAATAATGAACAAGTTAATTGAGAAAAGAAATTGGTTAATAATAATCGTCAAACTTAATAGATATATTTGTTGTAAATCTTATTGTTTATATATATACATATTTGATATATATATTATTCTACAAATTGTCTTTTTGCAAATAAACTATACTTGTAAAAATGTTGAATGAGATTTGTATTTCCTAAAAACTATTATATAAATTTTATGTTTAAATAATTATTATTTTATTCTTTCTTACAATTATATTATATAATCATTTCATTTTATTTATATTTTATTTAATATAAAATAATTTTTTAAAAATATTATTTAAATTTATATTATATAATCAATAAATATTTTTTAATATAATATAATAAATTTATATTATATTATACATATTATTATGTAACATAATTATTACATAAATTTTATATTTATATAACTCATTTTTCCTTTGTAATTATATTATATTATATTGTTTTTGTTTTATTAATACTAAAATTAACAAAACTTACATTTATTTTTTATTAAATTTAAAATACTATATTTATTTTTTATTAAATCTAAAATACTATATTTAGTTTTTATTAAATCTAAAATACTATAAAGGCAAGTACTAGCCACTACGTGGTACTTGTTTTGATTGCTATGAGTTTTGATTACAAAAATGCATAGACTTGAGTTGATCTTTTACATTATGATGGCAAGAATTTAACACTTTGTTTCACTTGCATCAGTTTACTTCACCACATTTGAAGAAGCTAAAGGATATGCATTCTTTAATATTTTAATTAATAACTCACCGCTACACAACTCTCTTAGTCAAACATTGTTGTTTATAGTAAGTGTATTAAGTGTTTCTATTGGATGAAATCTTTTCTAACTAAATTCTTCTCTCATATATATATATATATTTTAAAAACACAAATTTTATGTAAAATTTAATAATACAATTATTAAATTAATTTATAATACATTGGGGAATTGTTATCTATTAGATTTGAATACAAATAGAATACAAGATTATGTCATCATCTAAATACAATAGCTAGCTAATAATTATTATGAATTTATGATGATGATCGTCTTTTAAAGTTATCATCATAAATTGTATATCTAGGCAAGTTACAAATTATAAGATTTCACTATTTTTTTTTTACCATTCTAGTGAAAAGTTATGGAGAGTTCTTGTCCTTACACTCAACTATGGTTGCTCACTTGGTCTACAAGTTTGCCCCTATGGCTCCACCTTGGTAGGAGATGATAGTGACTCCTCTACCTCATTGATGTTATCTAATTCAATCTCTACTACTATTACATCCACATTCTCCAAAACCCACCTCTCAAAATTAACAATTTCATCTCCTATAAAAAAGAGGGGCTCCTCATCCTGTACAACCAAATCACTTAGGAATCAATCTCATTCAAATCAATAAATTTCTATGATTTGTCCTCCAACTTTCTTGTGCAAAGCTTTGCATTGCACAAAAGCTAGGTCATTGAGGTATTATTGAGTCAACGTATTGCACTTCTTTGTGCGAATGGTGTCAAACCGACATTTTTTTGAGGGCCAACTTTTGAAGATATGGGGCATTTCAAAAGTTTTTAAGCAAACATTATTTTTTAATAATCATAATTTGTAATATGTAAGGTATAAGTAAAGACTTTACTTTTTGTTACCTAGTTTTTGAGTGGATATTTTTTGGATAGCTAGTGGTAAAGAAAAAAGTCTTCCCTTAGCTTACTTATAATTTTATAACTCTAAAATGATGAGGTCTTTCACCTAAACCTCACATGCCATCCTCTCAATGCATGTTGAGAGACCCTTCATAACTTTGTTAACTTCTATGAAATTATTCAAGAAGAAAAACTTGGGGTTGAGATAGTACCCCACTACATGAGTGAGTTGGTGGAGCTAATTTTCTTACTATGAACAATGATCTTCCACATTGGATCAAATCCACTTCTATACCTTTTATAGTAGTTTTGGATAGTCTTTATAATATAGTTAATTTTTTGGATGCCATTATATAATGCTCTACGCCAAGCAAGATTTCGTTGAAGATGTAGCCACCCAAGATCTAGGAGCTTCAATGAAAGCACAAGACATATCAAATATGAAATAATAATATTATTCTATTGAAGGATGTATATAAACAATATGAGTACATGAATATGAATAATTGAGATGATTAGAAATACAAAGGGAATCCCTTAGTTATATAGACCTATGTGATCTTCCAAATAGGATCAAATCTACTTATATCACTTTACAATAGTTTTGGATGGCCTCTTTAGCCCTATTTATGGTAATGCATCCCATTGGATTTTACTCCCCATCCACTAAACACAAAAACCCCACCAAAAGCTTCAACACTTACAAAGTACAAACAATTTAAAGCTACACGTTCCTTATGGGTAGGAGTTAGGCTTAGACACCCTTTCAAAAATGAATACACATTTTTTATGAAACGTGTGTCCATACCTATCAAAATGTTTCCCCACAAGACTTCCACTAAAAGTGGACTCTATTTCTTGCACCCACAATACCACTTATATCATAGCATTGTTAGTCACAACTTGCATCACATAATGTATGGCCAACTCTAAAACAATCTTTTCCAACACCAAGCTCAAATTTTGTTTTCTTTGTTTTATTGACATCAATTGAATTTGAGAAAATTAGCGTCTACCATTTGAAGTCGCCAAAAAAATGGTGACGATGTGGTTCCTTCCATCTACCCCCCTATCTAAAAGAATGGTACATCCAAACTTTCATTAGTACTCTTGATTTTTCACAATTAACTTTGCATCTACAATAGCATCCTCTAGAAACCTTCCACTTAACTCATTTCAAGAGGATGTGTTATACGAGCCTTTCCCTACATTTACCATGGTTGTTAATAAATACTACAAGTATGGGCTCTTTGCGTCATTGAAGGGAAGGTTGTAATACCAAAAATTTGCACATGCCTTATTTGCTTCCTTGTGCACCTCCTTGTTTCACCCTATATCTCATAGTGAATATTGTACTAGAAGTATGTTTTTGGGGAAAAAAAGTCCTTTGAATATAGGCTTTTCTTGAGCTAAATGATGTGGATGTGCTATGTATAAATGGACCGTGATTGGAGCACACAATACCTACCATATTTACTTTGATTTTTATTGTCGAATCAAGATTAGGGTTGTTGTTATGGTTGCTTCTACCCCCATCCTCTCTAATTGCTTCTCATCCAACTATGCAAGAGGTGCTTGGATCTCTCATCTCACCTTTTTTGCGATATTTTCACATGGCTTGGTCTCCCTGTATCTGCTGCAATCTTAAATAATTCATGAAACTTTCCAATTATCATATCAATCCTCTTGACAGGATTTGCTTCCTCTACAAAATACCCCAAGAAATCAATGTGCTTCATCTTTCTTTCTTCCTCAAGCCTTTTCATAACTTCCCATTTTCTCCTCCTCTCATATACCTCTTGAGGAGTGAAACAATTTTTGATTACATCTTCATAATCTATTTGGAGAGTAACCATATCCTTGGTAAGGATGACGTGTCTTACAAAATTCATGTGACCTCATGGTCAAAAACTCTTTCCTTTCCAAACTCTAAAGAGTACCTTGTCTTTAGATAATTCAACAACTTTCAAGTGTATCAGATCCCATTGATAGCTCCCCACATGTTATCAAATTGGGTAGAAATGTACCCTTCCTTTGTTTATTCATGACATCCTTTTCCATCCATAGAATCTTCCACATGCACTCTAAAAAGGCTAATCGAAGGGGGACAAACTTTGGCAGTATATGTGGGGCATGTGGGCATCCATAAATCCTGATTATTGTGGTATCTTGTAGAAAAAACCAATCACTAAAGGTATGAGTATGGCCTTGCTCAGGTTTCAAAGCCAAAGGTCTTAACAATTGTAGCGCAAGTGTGTGCAGTCTTGGTGGTTAGTGGCCAAGAACTCTCATAATTCTATACACAAAGTCATCATGTAATATCACATAATTTGAATTCTTACATTTGATGTCCCATATATAACACCATAGTTGCACTAGCTGCAAATTCCCCTACTTGTCAATTTGACCCAAACACATCCTTTTGGTCCATCTATCTTTATTCTTGTATAATATCAGGTGGCACAACAAAGAATATTGCCTGAATGTTATGGGGGCTCTATTTTCCATGACTTGCAAAATCCTTCATGCAATGCTTTCTCAAGATATGAGGCAAAATCATATTCAATGTTCGTCTCAGGGTTTTGGATCCTCATAGCCATCATCATTAAACTAACTGGCATTCACTCTTCTACATCTATCCCAAGTACTTGAAAGAGAGCAAAGTAGGTTTTCTTGAAATAGAATTGGAAATCTGAGACATCAAATGGTTCATTAGCAGAAGGGGATATAGGAATCACCCTATTGTTCACACCCCTTTTCATATAAATGGGGACTTCATCACTTCTATGGGTTCTCCTCAATCTAGTATATTCTTCTTTACTTCTTTGCAAATCAATTTTAGTTAGGGCTTATTTGTTTAGGTCAAAAAATTCAATGATGGCCACTTTAGTCAACACAACTAATGGTGAACCATCTAGAAATATCACAGACCTAGTAGCAAGATGATAACTTTGAGCCAATACTCTGATGAACTCTACATCTATAAAAACATTTGAGACAATTAACTTGGCCAAATCTAATACCCATGGATTTGACACTGAAATCTTGCCCTCCCTTTTTTCATAAAAGTGCCAGAACAATTCCAACCCAGAGATAGGGATAAGGGCATCTCTACAACCATGAGCCACATCATTCAAAACTTTATTAAATCCTCTGTCAATTGATTCAAGGAGTATATCCAGGATAGAATTTTGTAAGGACCTCTTTTTAACCTTAGATTCTTCCTTTTTAGTTTCAGGTTATTTCTTCTTGGCCATCATGATGTCCTTTTTAGTTTTAGTTTCTTTCTTCTTGGGTGGCATGATGTTTAACTATCTTACTTCTCCTATACTTCTGAAATGCATAATTCCAAACAATCTTGTACTCATAAAACTTAATTCACAAGAGTTCTGTGCATTTACCCAGGTTATGATGGTTGTAGAGATTAACCTCCTCGAACTCCCAATTCCCCACATGATAATTTTTGCAAATGAGTGCAAAGAGAATGTCAAATTCTTGGTTTAATGGCTTTTGAGCTCAGTCATGTCAACATTAATATCAACCTTACGCCAAATACTTTGCTCATAATTTGAGTTTGAACATGCACCATTGATTTTACAAGATCGGATGGTTGATGTTATTCGTGCATTAAATACCACTTTATCGCCACCACTTTCTATAACTGTCACGAGATAGAGGGGTATAAACTGCTATACCGCATGCTTCTTTGCATTTCACCGCGAGATAGCGGGATCCTTACCTCTATATCACAAGCTTGACTTGTTTAACTTGCAGTACTGTGGTTTACATGAATGGTCACATATGGCTTACTGCCATACCACATGCTTCGTCACATCCTTTCGCGGTATAGTAGTTCATACCGCCCTACTGCATGCCTTTATGATCTCCCTCGCGGGATGGCGGGTTATTCTTTGCTATACCACACCCTTCATTTTCCTTCTCGCCGTATGGCGGTTTATGATGTATTTAAATTCTCTCATACCGCCCAATCGCGTCCTCATCATAATACTTTCGTGGTATGGTGGTAAATATCTTCAAGTTGTCTGTTACACACCACCAGCTCGCCAAGGGTTCAAATTACTGTTGCGGGATCACGGTAACAGAGTGTTAAGGGGTTTGGAATGTTTTTAGCTGGACATTTTTTTGCTTAAGTATATATATGATGAATTTTTGGCTTTGTATAGGTCTTTCAGTGTCAGTCAGACCTAAAAAATTTATTTGTTCAGTAAAAAATAAAAATGAATATAAGGGTCAAGGCTCGGGTCATGGAGCTCAAGGTTAATTGTGATGATGGAACTAGGTAGAATTTTAAGGTTCTAACACACCTCATGATGAACTAGACTATGTTTTTCCTTCATCCTACTTGTGTTATGTTTTTATGAGTTCTTCTCTTGTGAATATATCCCTAAGAAAATTTTTTCTGATACCTATAATTGTAAATATCTTCATGGTTTTTTACTACAAATTCTTTTTAATTTGTAAACTGAATTCTATTTTAAGTTTCCATTTGCAGTTATCAGTGGGTTGGAAAGTCAATAGTTATCAACTTATGAACTCAATAAAGTTTTATCGATTCAAGTTGTTGATTTATACATTATTGTTTATTTGGATTTCAGGAAATGAAGACAAGGACTGTAAGGCACAAATTAGATGATAGTGATCATAATGCTGAAATTCCAGTGACAAAATATGAGCGCACGCGCATTGAAAAAGTGGCCAAGAATAATGAATATTTTTTGAGTCTTGGTTTGAAAAGGAAAGTTGTAAATCCACTAAGTAGTTTATTATTTGTTTAATAGTGTTTAATGAAATTTTATAGGCAAGAGCTTTATGTATATAAGACAATATAATTTTTTTTTGTTTCATAGGCAACAAAAAGAGTGCAAAAAAAAATGGAGACAAAACAAAAGGAAAGAAAAGATATAGTGTTGCCATCTCGTAGAAGTTGACACTTTTGTGATTCAACAAATGTAGTTGGTGAAAATGATAGTTGTGATGATGTGCAGCCTAGTATAGCACATGGTGATGTGCAGCCTAATATAACACATGGTGATGTGCAGCCTAATATAGCACATGGTGATGTGCAACCTGATATAGCACATGGTGATGTGGAGCCTGATATAGAAAATGGTGATGTGTAATGTTGTGATGATCTCTTAGGACTAAGTCTAAGAGAGATTATTGAAAAACATTAGGGCAAAGGAATAGCAGGTTAGATGTTTTTTTCAACATTAAAGGATGTGTTTAATGATGTGGAATCTGCGGAGACCGGTACTGATCTACCTACTCATGCCACACTTGATGTGGCCAAGGAGCATGAAGTTTTAGTTAATGAAATTCATGAAGAGAGACCACTTGCATCTACTATGCCTCAGAGTGCACCTGTTGCATCTAGAAATTTTGATGGAACTAATGGACCAGCCAAAAATATTGGTAGTGGTAATTTAATAGATGAGGATGCTTTTGTCAAAAGGCAAAGATTGAGTCAATATTTGTACAGATCTATAGAGCGGAATGCAAAAAGAAATAATATTAGAAGGAAATAAGTCA
Organism: Sequoia sempervirens; assembly: GCA_007258455.2. Lineage (NCBI taxonomy): Eukaryota > Viridiplantae > Streptophyta > Pinopsida > Cupressales > Cupressaceae > Sequoia > Sequoia sempervirens. Next base: position 53,330 of record VDFB02285141.1, on the reverse strand, counting down.
TTCTTTCTTGAGGTATCGAGAGATGGTGATCCCTTTGGGCCAAATGCTACAAAGTGGGCCACCGAGAAGATCCATGAGAGAAAAGCTTTTACATTTGGCTAGAGAAAATATGATGAGAATTTTGATGAACAATTATAGATATAGTTGTAGAAATATCATGTTGAGAAAATGTTTGACTCCAGTCTATTTCCAAAGAGTGGGAGGCATTAAGAGAAAGTATGCATTTCGAAGAATATTTGGCAAAGAGTAACAGAGGCAAGAGAGCAAGAGATAATGTGAGGGCTGGATATACATTTGGCTGAGGTAGGTTGCACGCCAAAATGGACAAATTTGTAGTAAGTGTATGGATTTTTGTGTTATTATTTCAATTTTTTATTGAACTGACTATATGTTGAAACTGACATTGTATTTTAGGTGGAAAACAGTAATAGAGAAGCAGGTGTAGAAGATATTGTCAATTATATGGCAACACTAGATGCTAGTAAATCCAAGAGTAGGATGAAGTTGAAATCTAGTTCATCAATAGAGATTTCACAACCATTTGTTCAATGCCCAGTAGGAGCCTATGTAGATCATGTCAACTCAAATGAACTAGGGTACCAAAAGGTAATGAGTTGCATATTAGGTCTCAGTCAACAAGTTATGCAGTTGGTTCATGTCGTCAACCTTATAATTTCTACATGGAATGAGCATAAATCCATGTATTCAGATGAGGTAAGAGGCTCTATTAATCTCATTTCTTCTTGTTTGGCAGTTCTATATAAAAATGCCTCTTAATATGTAGATTATTGAAATCTGAGCGTGGGAGAATCCAACCCAGTTTCTTTATTATTGGAGTGATCTAGAAAATGTTCTTTTGGACAAATTTATAGCTTGCATTCTTTACTTGACTATTGAATGCTTTGTATATTTTTTGCACGATGGTTAAACCACATGCAGAGCAATTTTATCCAAACAATAGGAAAACAAAAATGCCTTCATGGTGTCAACAAAGCTGTTGATATTGATAGTGATGAAGTGGACAAGAATGCACAACACAATCATTTTAGTTGTCCTAAAGTTGAGGTAATTAATATAATAGTTGTCAGTTATTTGTCCCATTGTTTTGTCATTCTTCATGCTTAAAATGTTCTTTTGGACAAAAAGTTATAGCTTTTGCATTCTTTACTTGAATTATATTAATTTTTGCATGATGATTAAACCACAGATGCAGAGCAATTATATGAAAGGACAAAAATAAAAAGGTCCTATCAATAGAACTCTCTACAAAGCTGTACAACTTCATGTCTACAATGATGTTAATAGTGGTTATAATGATGATGAACTTGACGAACATGCACATGATATTCATAGTGGTAGTCGTGTTGAACTCAAGGTGAGTGCTATGAAACCACATGCAAGTAAGTACTGTTCAAGTACTATTCAAGTAAGTAATGGTTGTTTTATTATGTAAATAAGGGTAATCATTACCTATTTGATAGAAGCTGGTTAGAATAGTAGTGAGGTGTAATTAGCTAGTATACATAGATTATGGAAATAAGGGAGAACATATAACTTACATATGGAAGCTTAGAGCTTAGTTGTAATAGAGTGTTTTATAAAAGCACATACAAAAACTCATTTGTTCCAAGACATAAGATATTACATACAGTTGCCAAAAACAATATAATGTGTGTTTTATATCTCAATATAATGTGCATTTTTATGTTTTTGCATACATTTATTGATAAACTCCAATAAGGGGATATAGTTGAGGTGTTGGATCCACATGATGGTGTTGTTGTGGGCATTGGGCAGATCCACTCACTATCTATTGTACATGGAGTCAAATTGAAAGGACCAGGAGATGCAAATGTAAGTATTTTATAGGTCTCAAGTAACATACCTCTTCCTCATCTAGAAAAAATAGATGGAGTTTTTTGTCTGAAAGAGAAAGAAGGGACCTTCACACAGTGGCCACTAAAATATTTGGAAAAAATCACAAAGTGTTAGCTGTAAGTGCAAAAGAGAAAAAGAAGGGTTAGCAAAGTTGCTGATATTGATAGTGATGAAGTGGACAACAAAAATGCTTTGATGGTTTCAACAGAGTTGTTGATATTGATAGTGATGAAGTGGACAAGATGCACAACATAGTCATCTTAGTTGTCCTGAAGTTGAGGTAATTAATATAATAGTTGTTAGTTATCTGTCCCAATGTTTTTTCATTCTTCATGCTTAAAATGTTCTTTTGGACAAAAATTTATAGCTTTTGCATTCTTTACTTGACTTATATTAATTTTTGCATGATGATTAAACCACATGATGCAGAGCAATTATATGAAAGAAGGACAAAAAGAAAAAGGCCCTATTAATAGAACTCTCTGCAAAGCTATACAACTTCATGTCTGCAATGATGTTGATAGTGGTTATAATGATGATGAACTTGACGAGCATGCACATGATATTCATAGTGGTAGTCGTGTTGAACTCGAGGTGAGTGCTATGAAACCACATGCAAGTAAGTATTGTTCAAGTACTATTCAAGTAAGTAATGGTTGTTTTATTATGTAAATAAGGGTAATCATTACCTATTTGATAGAAGCTGGTTAGAATAATACTAAGGTGTAATTAGCTAGTATACATAGATTATGGAAATAAGGGAGAACATATAACTTACATATTGAAGCTTAGAGCTTAGTTGTAATAGAGTGTTTTATAAAAGCTCATACAAAAACTCATTTGTTCTAAGACATAAGACATTACATACAACTATCAAAAACAATATAATGTGTGTTTTATATCTCAATATAATGAGTATTTTTTTTTTGTAGACATTTATTGATAAACTCCAAGAAGGGGATACAATTGAGGTGTTGGATCCACATGATGGTGTTGTTGTGGGCATTGGGCAGATTCACTCACTATCTATTGTACATGGAGTCAAATTGAAAGGAACATGAGATGCAAATGTAATTATTTTATAGGTCTCAATAAACATACCCCTTCCTCATCCAGAAAAAAATAGATGAAGTTGTCTGTCTGAAAGAGAAAGAAGGGACCTTCACATGGTGGCCACTAAATTATGTGAAAAAAATCATAGTGTTAGCCGTAAGTGCATAAAAGAAAAAGAAGGGTTAGCAATAGCAAAGTGTGGAGAGTGAAGTTGTAGACAAAGAATGTATGAGCCTAAATAAGTTGAACCCAAACAAAAACCAAAAAAAATGATTTGGATGCACATTCTGTGAGTAGAACAGAGAATGTTCTATCTTACTACACCTGTAATGTAAAACCCCTTGATTATGTTTTTCTCTTTTTGTTTGGGTTCCACTCATTCAAAGTGGTGCATTATAGAAGAGGGGATATGTTGTGTAAGCAGTAGACGCAGAGAACAAGGGTGCAAAAAAAGAAGTCAATACAAAGTAGATAAAGAGGTGTAGAGAAGAGGAAAAGTTGCAGAGAGTGCAACATACATGTATGTGTAGTTGCAAATAAGTTGCAGCATAGAATTGTCATCAAAATTGTAATATCTTGCATAAGCACAAAAAAGGCATTGTAACTCTATTTTCTCAATCATAGCACTGAGAAACACACTTTGTAACAATACATTTTTCAAAGCAAAGACACGTTTCTATCTTGTATCTACTGTAAGAACACATTTTCTCAATAAAATTTCAGTATTTTTCCTTCTTAATAGTTGTTTCATTATGTGAAAATGAATGATTGATTATGTTTTTCTATGTTTTTATATGTTTAAACCTCAATTAAAACATTGTCTCATTTGCAACACTTATAGGCAGAAATTAGTGAACAAAAACAATTAAATAAAATACCAATTGACTAAATATACTACCAACTGACATAAATTAGTGAATAAATATGACTAAATATAATGATTATGCAATTAATAAACAATGTATCAATATACCTATTAGTTGACAGAAATCAGTGAACAAAAATAATTAAATAAACTACCAAATTGATTAAAATGATGATTAAAATTAATGACTATATACACTACCAATGGATGAAAATCAATGAATAAAAATGACTAAATAAGTGTCTAGTTTACATCAATCAATGACTAAATTAACGAAAAAATATACCAATGAATAAAAAAATGACCGAATAAGTGACTAGTTTAAAACAATCAATGACTAAATTACACATTGCCAAATCAATCAAAGTAACGACTACATCAACGACTAAATCGATCAATCAGATAGCTAAATTAATGAATAAGTCAATCATTTAGACAACTAAATCAACGACCAAATTGATCAATCGGGCGACTAAATTAACAACCAAATTGATCAATCGGGCGACTAAATTAACAACCAAATTGATCAACCGAATGACTAAAAATGGTTTAGTCATCAATTCAATCGCCTTATAAATGATTGGAAATAAACTACTTCTAGTCACACAACCATGTTTAGTCATTTATAAGCATTTTTTAGTAGTTTTTTTAGTCACATATTATTGATTTTGTACTAGTGACAGGACCTATGACTGTGGGTGTTGTTAAAAATTCCTCCAAGAGTGGACCGAAGAGGTAGGGGAAGATGTGGAGGTAGAAACCCTCCTGATATGGAAGATTTTAGAGCCCTTAGAAGGCAAGTTGAGACATTGCAAGAAAAGCTATGTAGAAGAGTTGTGCACAGAGAAAGAGATGGGAGTGAAGATGAAGCTAAGAATGAGGAGATATTCAAAGAAGAAGAAGAATAGGATGAAATGGATCTTGGAGAAATCAGATTGCTTAGGGCCCTTTCCAAGATTGGAAAAAGACCAAAGATGGAGGTCTCATCATTTAATGGAAGCTTGAATCCAGAGGAGCTCATAAACCATGGAAGAATTCTTTTAATTTGAAGAGATTGAAGACCTTGACAGAGTGAAGTTTGCAAAGACAAGTTGAAATGGCATACAAGTATTTGGTGGAGAGAAATACATATTGAAAGAGATAGGAGAGGAAAGGAAAGGATTGAAAAGTGGGATAGAATGGTAGAGAAGCTTAATGCCAATCCATTCCAATGGATTATGAGTTGGAATTATTAAAGAAGATACATGGATTGAGACAACAAGGGAAAATAGATAAGGAATACATTGAGGAGTTTCACACTCTTTTGATTAGAGCGGGACATTCAGAAGCCAACAAGGAGAAGGTAGCAAGGTACACCTATTGGAAATATGATTGTCATTGATGTTATAAGGTATCAAATTGATGTCAAAAGGGAGAATGTTGGCAATTATGGATGTCATTGATGTCAGCGGATTAGTCATAGGTAGAATGGTGAAGTTTGATGGAAAGAAAAACATATTTTGCAAAGTTGTAATATTACATTAAAAGTTGCAATATTGTCGTGAAAAGTTGTCATGCTTTTACAAAGACTATTTTTGGAAGGTTGCAAAGGAAACTGATAGAAAATATGTTCTAGGTTTTTTGAGTACATTCTAGATATATGGTTTGTAGGTTCAAATGATAAGAGATGATTTGAGAAATGAATTATTTGTGCTCTCTAATCTGATTAGGGTTTAATAGAAAAACCCTAAGGGTTTTTAGTCACAACGCTTCAATTTCCTTTTTCTCAATTGATTGCTAGTAAATGGTTTCCAGTCACTTAAGTTATGACTTAAGTATTCTCAGTCATTGTGCAACCGACCCCTCATACTAGCAATTATCAGATCAACGAAAATCAAAGACTTTAATGTTTCCTAAATTCTACACTTAATACTTGATCAACGGTGGTAATTGGTGATTGAAGATCAGGTGACTCATGTGTGCCCACAAAGCTATTTGACTGATGTTAGCTCTTGTCTCTAAGGAATTGTGAAAACACACCATGTGTCTAGTGGGATCGAGCTCAAGACTCTTTACTTTGGAAAGATCAATGGACAATGCACAAGAAGTCAGAGATCAATGGTTATTGGGGCATCACTATGCTAATCCACTTTGACAAGGATAAAATTGTGATAGCACGAAAGGGTGACAAGTGTTCAAAGGCGATTTCAATGCAATGTTAATATGCATTGCATATTTCATTCTAAAAGTGAAAAGCTAAAATACGTTAGGGAAGTTGTGTGCAATAAATATTGACGGTGCACGTTGAAGGTGTAGATCAGATGGTTTTTGCTATTTCACAAAAGGATTGGTGGGTCCCCATGTTGGCTTGAAAAAAATGTGGAATGAGAATGCATGTCCATGATAAAAGGTTGAAAATATTCATTGTATCGTGTAGCTCCTATACATCACTTATATCACTCTTCAAACATGATGCAAAAATACACTAAGCATATGATATGTGATGGAGAGTGACAACACATATTTAAAGTCAATCTCATCTAACGATTGTGCTTTAAAGTTGAAGTGGTTGACCATGATCATCAAATCAAGGCATGAAGTTGTAGATCTATGATCAACATTCAAATATTTGATTCTCTCAACGGCTAGATAGTAAAACACAATGCAAATGGTTGAAAGCAGTGTGTCAACACAAAAAGAAAAATTAATTGCTATAAAGTTGGATTTTTAATGGTGGTTGAATGATATGGCTGACAAAAGGTACAGATGGTTAGAAGATTTGATACAGATCAAATCCTACATGTATGAAATTAAATGCAAATAAAAACTCTAGGTATGAAACATGCTAAAAATACAAGATACAATGAATTAGGGTAGTGGTGCATGGCTCGAGAAAGGTGAGACTTGTCGGTGAAGAAATACGAGATAAGTCTAGAAAAATAGGAATAATTATCAATGATTAAGAATGAATGTTGTGTGAGAAGGAAGAACTAGACAAAATATTTGTTCACATCATCTAGGATATGCATTAAGTGTGCAAAAGAGAGATATAGTAGAAATAGGGGAAGAGAAAAGAGAAGAGAGGTATGTAGATGATGAGTTAGCAGAAAAAGAGAGAGAAAATGCTTGCAGAACATAGCAGAGAATGAGTAGTTGCAGAATAGGTATGTAACATTGAATTGGATCATTTGAATCACCTTGTTATTAGGAGTTGTAGCTCCATAATTTTTATTGTAAGTCTGATTGGTTGGTGCCATCAGAAAGTTGAGTTGGTGCTCAGTTAAGGAGTAGGTACTTCCTTAGAGTTGGTGCTCTTAAATCAGGGGATTGGTGTCTCCTTAGGGTTGGTTCCCTTAAACTTTGTAAGCAGCGAGGTTTTATTGTGAGGCTAGATTGGGACAATAGATCCTAGTAGCTATTCTCACCGTGGTTTTTCCCATATTGGGTTGTCCACGTAGATCAAACTATGCTTTTTGGAGTATAAGGATGGAAGATTATTTGTCAAATTTAGGGTTTGATGTCTAGATGTCTATGGTAAATGCTTATGTTATTCTAGCTACACCTCCCACTGACCAGGATGGAAAGAAATCATATGAAGCAAATGTAAAGACTAAAAATGCAATTCTTTGTGGATTGACAAAATTAGAGTTTGTCAAAATCATGCACTGTCAAATAGCCCATGAGATCTAGGGTAAATTGAAGAGCATCTATGAGGGTGATGATAAAGTTAAACAAGCCAAGATACAAACTTACAAAGGAAAGTTTGAAAGTATTAAGATGAATGATGAATAGAAAATTGTAGACTACCTCCTCAGGGTAGATGAAATAGTTAATGCAATTACAGGCCTTGGAGAAGAGATGAAAGAATTTGTCATTGTCAAAAAGGTCTTAAGATCCTTGCCATCAAGGTATGACTCTAAAATATCTGCAATAGAGGAAGCAAGAGATCTAAACAAACTCATTTTTGATGATTTGTATGACACCTTCATTGCCGATGAGATGAGAACAAGAGATGCAGATACCTCCAAGTGAGAAGCAACATTCAAAACATCCAAAAGGGAAAAGGTAGAAGCATCTACATCTGAATCTTAGAAGACTGATGAAGAAGAATCTAACTTTGTAAAAATATTAAGAAGAGGCTCTGGAAAGTACAAAGGTGAGCTACCCTTTAAATGCTTTAACTATGGTAAGATAGGAAATTTTGCTACTAAATGTCCTTATAGCAAAAAGGATAACACTGAAAAAGAAGAGGATTGCAAAAATAAGAAACCTTAATTTTCAAAGAAGAAGAACCTCTTTAAAAAACAAGAAGAGCACTACCTTGTCAATGCTACCATGCTCATTATATGAAAAAATGCCTCAAAGAAATGGGGTCTCATGGTGATATACATCACCATGAGACCCCATTTCTTTTAGAAATTTTTTCATACAATGAGAACTACCTTTTCAATGAGTGCGTATGAAAAATTTCTTAAAGAAATGGGGTCTCACGGTGATATACATCACTATGAGATCCCATTTCTTTGAGGATTTTTTTCATACAACGAGCACTACCTTGTCAATGTGTCAATACAGTAGCATTGATGTGGTAGTGCTCGTTGTATGAAAAAATGCCTCAAAGAAATGGGTTCTCACATCACCATGAGACCTCATTTCTTTGAGGAATTTTTTGATACAACGAGCACTACCTTGTCAATGCGTTAATACAGAACATTGACAAGGTAGTGCTTGTTGTATGAAAAAATGCCTCAAAGAAATGGGTTCTCATGGTGAGTAGCATTTACAAGGTAGTGCTCATTGTATCAAAAAATGCCTCAAAGAAATGGGGTCTCATAGTGAGTAGCATTGACAAGGTATGCTCATTATATCAAAAAATGCCTCAAAGAAATGGGGTCTCACGGTGATGTGAGAATCCATTTCTTTGAGGCAATTTTTCATGCAATGAAAACTAAGCTCACTACCTTGTCAATGCATCAATGTGGTAGCATTGACAAGGTAGTGCTCATTATATGAAAAAAACCGTGAGACCCTATTTCTTTGAGGCATTTTTTTAAACAACGAGCACTTCCTTGTAAATGCGTCAATACGGTAGCATTGACAAGGCAGTTCTCGTTGTATGAAAAATGCCACAAATAAATGGGTCTCACAATGATGTACATCACTATGAGTGCCCATTTCTTTGTGGCATTTTTTTATACAACGAGCACTACCTTGTTAATGCATCAATGCCTCAAACAAATGCGGCCTCACCTCTCTCTCCCTCCCTCCCTCCTTCCCTCTCTAATATTCTCTATCTCCCCCTTTCTATCTCTTCCTTCCTCCCACCCACCTTCCCTTTCTAATTCTCTCTATCTAACCCTATACCCTATACCCTCAACCTTATAAGCAAAACCCTGAACATTATCCCTCCACCATAAACTTAAACCCTAAACCCTACATTCAATCATGTACCATACACCCTCAATCCTAAACCCAATACCCTCAACCCTATATACTTAACCTTGTACCCTCAACATTAAAAATTATCCCTTAACCCTCAACCCTATACCTTAAATCCTAAACCCTACATCCTCAACCCTCATCCCTATACCATATATCCTCAACCTTATAACCTAAACCCTAAACATTATCCTGTTAGCTTTCAGTTGTTTTGTGGTTTGTCCTTGATGTCAAAATTGATTATGCAATGCTTTAGAACTCACATTGATTTCTCATATGGATGATTTGCAGTTACATGTTACAGTTACAGGTCTTTGATTCAGATATTTGATATATATACATTTGTTGAGGCTGACAATGTTTCTTACTTGTGTTTCAGTAGTTTGATTCCTCAAAGACTACATGTCACAATGTTTGCCACAGGTATATTCATCAGGTATATTCAGGTTGTCTTCGAATGATATATTAGTGCATTGTCAATCTTAAGTTATTGCACTATTGTATTGTTTTAAGGTATTCATGATGTTTTGACCTGATCATTAAAGTCACAATGTGAATATGGTGATATCAAACAACAGTGGTTTTGAACATATTGGATGGTTATTCATAATTCAACATTCACAATTTCACAACATTCTTTGTTTCACTTGATATACTTAGGGACAACATTCAATACAGGTTGACTAATGCTTGGCACATTCTTGTGTTATGGGCACATTGTATTTATTTTTGATGCAATCATGTGGTTGACATATATTTGTCAACAATGTTAATGGGATTAAAACCCCATTGATGGCATTATTATTCTCTATGACCTAATTCTAAAGGCTTCAAAGGTCATATCATTTGGCATAAGGTTTGATTTTTCATTTGGCATATTTAACATGTGGTAGGTAATCAATATTTGAGGTTTTTGATTATTGATCGACATGACAATTATGGTTTAACAAAGGAAATGACTTTCTCAAAAAGTCACTTGACAATGGAAAGTGATCAAGCACTAAGTGGTTATTCACATTACCTTGTCAATACTTATTTGGATCAGGCAATGATTGTTGCTTATATTTATTTGTTGCACTATCAATAATTTTGTAGTTTATTATATGGTTTAATGTTTATTGCAAAGTGCTAAACACATCGGGCATTAAAGGTGACATAAAGGTCATTTCATTTGGAATTGGGCATTCTAAAACATGTGGACCTGAGCCCGACATACCACTGGTAAAACACATTTTTACATTTCATTTTGTTTGAAGCCCTCATTAGGGGATGATGGGAAGAATGTCACATGGAAGGTGTGGCAGCTAGGATTTGCAATGATAAACTGGAATGGTGTCGACTTGAAGTGACAAAGCTCGGTAGTAAAGTGAAGTGGCAAAACTCGACTGTGGAGGTTTTCAGCTGGGTAGTTATGGATCTCTTCAACCGATTTTTCTAGTATTTGTTTGTTTCTCTTCCACCGTAAACAGTTATAGCAGTTGGCTGTAACAAGTTTTGCGAGTAATATTATTGATAAGGGCTCAATATTTGCTGATTGTGTTTAAACCCGTTAGGGTTTTTGGGTAACAAGATTCGGCTATAACTGAATAATTTCTTGGTGGTGATTTTGTAATTGTTTTGTTGCAAGGGTTTATTTTTTGAAGGACTATTTAGGGTTTTCCATTTAAACCCTAACCCGAGTTGGTTAACATTTACACAAACTGCTTTAAGAGATTATTATTCTTAGTGTCTTTAAAAGATGGCTTTTAGGCATTTTTTGTGTGATCTGAAAGAGGAATATGATGTTTCAGATATACTATACAAAAGTTGTATTGCATTGAAAATCTTTATATTGATACTCAGATTATTGTGCTTAAGGAAGATGTTGTCATTCTCATACAACATTCTTCAATGTGCTTATTGAAATTTTTTATAGTCCTCTATTGAAATTCTAGGACTGCAAATTGCACTTCTAGGGTTATGATAGAATACTATAATTGTGTTGCATTGTAAAGGAGTTGGTGCTCCTGTATCTCATGAAGTTGGTGCTTTTGAATTTTTGTGGAGTTGGTGCTCCTGAACTGTGAAGAGTTGGTGCTCTAAGTGAATAAAGAGATAGATTTTTCGAGTGGTTTTTATTCCCCAAGAGGGTTTTCCACTCCAAAAAAAATGTTGTGTTATGTGATGATTTTGTGTGTGATTATTCTTATTTGTTTGATCTCAATATGTCATCAATTGCATTAAATGTTGTTATGTTTCAATCTTGCATCTCTCTCGATGTTTAAATCAATATATCATGCATATAAGGTTCTGTTGTGGGCTCTGATACATGTGAATGTGTAAATCATCTTGACTTCAGTCTTTATTGATGATATGTCTATTTGATTCATGGTTAATGCAAATACAATACTGTTTAGCACTAGTAAAATCTGCTCTATAAACAGTCATTTGGTCTTTTGTTTTTTCTTCACTTCTGCAAATGTTTATATCAAAATGTCATGCACAAATGTTTTGTTATTAATGTGAACTCTGATACAAGAGAAAGTATAAAAGTATTCATTTGGTTTAGCCTATGTCTCAATTCATGTCAATGTTTTATTCATATTCCTAATTCATGTTTAATGCACAAGTCAAGTTTGCTTCACAAACTATCATTTGTCCTCTTGGTTCAAAAGAAAACATAGATTCCTATTTTTAAAAGATTGTGACTTTTCTAAATCACTAATTCACCCCCCCTCTCAGTGATTTCAGTCTTCCAACAATTGGTATAAGAGCATAGGGTCCTTTCATAGGTATAATCCACCTAGATAGATTTCGGTTATTGGAAGTCTATCAAACATATCTCAAGATCAAGAAGGTACTTCTGTGGCTAGAGCCAAATCCTTGATTAATAAAGTCTAATAGACTTAAGGATTCCCAGTATTGAAGTGTTGTCTCTAATATGGAAAAAGGTAGAAGGAATAAGGGAAAAAGAAGTTCACAACAAAATACTAACCATCAAGTTCTCCTTGAACTTAATATGAGGAGTAATGAAGAAGAGACCATAAACAATAACCCAGAATTGATAGAGTATCCTACATTTAGAACACCTCAGTTTGAAGGTACCAACTTTATTCTTTGGAAACACAAGATGTAGACATATTTGTCTTCCTTAGGGTTTGATGTGTGGGCAACAGTAGAAAGAGGTTGCACTGTATCTGTGACATCTCCTTCTACATATGAGGAGAAGACGACTCTTGAATTCAATGCTAGGGCTATAGATGCTATTTTCAATAGTTTTCCAAATGAAATTATTGCTAAGGTTATGCATTGCAGGAATGCAAAGGAAGTTTGGGACAAATTGATTGAAATGAATCAAAATGGTCAGTTGCAAGAGGAGATATCTTTGAAAACTAAAACAAGTTGTGGCTCATCTGAAAGTTATGATTGTGCAAATCTTCATAGTTCTGAAGAAAATCAGATTGAGTCTAAATCTATAGAGATTACTAATGAACATTCAAATGGCCAAGAAATTAATGAAGAAGAAGATCATTCTTTGGGTGAAATTAACTCTGAACGGGAATATGATGAACAAGAAAGTGAGATTTATTTGGAAGGTGAACTTATGTGTGATCTAAATACAATTAAGCAACTTAGAAGAGAGAACCAAGATTTAAAAAGGAAACTTCAACAAGAAAAAAATATCATAGAAAAAATAAGCTCAAATCTTGTGGAAGCTAAGTTACAAGTTGAAGAAGCTAGAAAGATTGAGGAAGACGTTAAAAGCCAACTTAAGGTAAAAGAACAGAGTATAGAAAAACTTGAGTGGCAAGTGGTTTTACTGAGGAACATTGATAAAGTATCAAAGCAATTAAGTGATGAGAAAATTAAAGAGAATGGCTCTATGACTTTGGATAAAATTATTGGTGCATAGAAAGCTCCAAGTGACAAAGGTGGTCTAGGCTTAGAGGAGGGACAATGCTCTAAGGTTAGAAAAAAACCTAGAACAAAGGTAGATTTAAACTTTCATGTTGCTGACCTTGAAACTGTAGGAAACAAACAACACAAGGATATCAACAGAGGAGGAAGGAATAGAACAAACAGATTCACAGGATCTCCCTCTGCTTGGAAAGGTAAATTGATGAGGTATAATTGTTCTTTTTCAGGCTATTGTTATTCCTGTTTTGAATATGGCCACAAAGCATTTGAATGTTGGATTAAAGTGAAGAAAAATGATTAGAAAAGGAACTATGGTATTATCACATGCTTCAGATGTAGTCAGTTAGGTCATATTGCAAGAAATTGTGATAAATTGTTTCTAAAAGATTATGTAGGAGAGTGCAAATCTTCAGTTGTTTGCTATAGATGTAATGAATTTGGTCATAAAGCAACATTTTGTAGGGAGAAGTCATCAGGAAATGGATCTTTAAGGGTCTAGAGAAGAAGGAAAGGAAAGGAGAAGGGAGGACTTAGTCTTCTGCATGATGTACAAGGATTATCTCTTAGCATGTAATGGCTACATAGTTTTAGGGGGAGTGATCCAATGTTTTATTTTCTACCCCTAAGGAGTCTTAGGATGTGGTGGAATAATTTTTCATTAAGTTTTGATGGATCAGTTACAAATTTATTTTTTAGTAGTATCTATGCATGTTACTTGTTCATGCTCACTTGGTAAAGGACAGTTAGTAGTTTGATGACTACAATCATAATGGTGACAGATCTTATGCAATTGTAAGAATAATGTTGGTATTGTAGTAGCAATTCTCTATGATGTTGTAAATGTTTCCAACTTTAATGATGGAGTAATTTGACTTGCAATAATATATTTGTTTTGTTTTGTAGAGAACAGGTGACAAACTTTATGCATATGCAAACCTTGGAGTGATGGTGCAGTCTTTATGGGTGAATGATTATTTGAGCAAAGAATTTATCTCTTTGCATTGTTTTTCAGTAATCAAAGTGTAAGCATTTGTTTCTCTTGATAGTTTGTATCTTGTACACACAATATCTTGAACTGAGAATGATGGACATGGTCACAATGAACAAACAAGGAGTGTGAGGTCTTGAAAGCAAGCATAACATAACAAGTAGTGATATCAATAAAATCATTCTTGGCTCTTAACATAAGATGTCTAAGCACTGCGATTTCTTGATGTGCATACCATTCTATCTCTATTTTTCTTCTTTTAGAGTGTTTTAACTTTCAATGAATACATAATACATCAAGCTTCAATATAGGGGTGTTTGAAAAATACCATTGTTTGGACAAGCCATGATACATCTATAAATGTTGCTGATTCTGGAAGTTTGTTTTAGCAGTCAGTTGACTAACAGGTTTCTGAATGACAATGACTCTTCTTTGACAGAGTCTCTACTTAAGAACAGTGGTATTGATATTCAAAGTAAGTGTTTGATATGGCTTACATGTGGCATAATGAATTTTCAATGTTCTTGCAAAATGAAGAAATTGATGACAATTCAAGAATTGATTCTTACAATCACAATTTTTTTTGGTAGTTGAAGGAAGACTTAAAAATGTGATTGGTGACAGAACATTGCACTCTTAGGACAATGATCATTTTGTGTTTATGTATCCTAATATTGTTGCAGTTGCAAGTGTCCTAGTAAATATATGAAGAAGAAGGTGATAGTGTGTTTTTACAAGGTACTGTTGCAAGGTGGAGTTTGAATTTGGTATGGCCATGATAGACATGGGGAGTAGCATAAGTGATGATCCTATGTTCTCAAAATAATGATCAACTTGTTTATGATTATGAATCTCTTTCTAAGACTTTGAAAATGATGTGATCTTGTTTTTGCTTATGATATCCATGATAAGTAAGTGACAAAGGGGGAGCAAGGCTAATTGGTAAGAGTATCTTGAGATTTGATTCTTGTGACATTGTTGAATAGTATCATGTTTTATGAGAGTATCGTGCTTGAAAGAGATTTGCAGTGAGATTCTTGAGAATCTTGTTTGCTTTGTTATCTCAAATAGGGGGAGAAGATCATAATACTTTTGATGTAGTAGATGGTACCTTGCAGGTGACAAAACTTCTTGTGAAGTGCATAATTAATCCCTTGGTATATGGTTATTCATGCTGGTAACATTGTTTATACAGTTGGTATTTGGTGTAGAAAGGTTATTTGATTGTTGTGGATGCAAAGATATTGTGTTTTATCATGTGATGAACACAAGGAGTTATATGCCACAGAGTTACTTGATTATGATTGAAGTAATGATATGTTGATAGTCTTTGATTCTTGAGTTCTATTTGCAGCTGGTTTGGTTGGATAGTTGGTTGGCTTGTCAGTTGTTTATTGACATCTCACATTCTCTTCTTTTAGTCTTTGTCATTGAGGAAAAAAGGGGGAGAGATGATATGTGTTTTTCCATTAAGGACAAAGGGGGAGTTTGTTGGCTTTCAGTTGTTTTGTGGTTTTTCCTTGATGTCAAAATTGATTATGTAGTGCTTTGGAACTCACATTGATTTCTCGTATGGATGATTTGCAGTTACATGTTACAGTTACAGGTCTTTGATTCAGATGTTTGATATATATACATTTGTTGAGGCTGATAATGTTTATTGCTTGTGTTTCAATAGTTTGATTCCTCAAAGACTACATGTCACAATGTTTGCCACAGGTATATTCAGTAGGTATATTCAGGTTGTCTTTGAATGATATATTAGTACATTGTCAATCTTAAGTTATTACACTATTGTATTGTTTTAATGCATTCATGATGTTTTGACCTAATCATTAAAGTCACAATGTGAATATGGTGATATCAAACAACAGTGGTTTTGAACATATTGGATGGTTATTCATAATTCAACATTCATAGTTTCACAACATTCTTTGTTTCACTTGATATACTCAAGGACAACATTCAATACAGGTTGACTAATGCTTGGCATATTCTTGTGTTATGGGCACATTGTATTTATTGTTAATGCAATCATGTGCTTGACATATATTTGTCAACAATGTTAATGGGATTAAAACCCCACTGATGGAATTATTATTCTCTATGACCTAGTTCTAAAGGCTTCAGAGGTCATATCATTTGGAATAAGGTTTGATTTCTCATTTGGCATATTTAACATGTGGTAGGTAATCGAAATTTGAGGTTTTTGAATATTGATCGACATGACAATTATGGTTTAACAAAGGAAATGACTTTCTCAAAAAGTCACTTAACAATGGAAAGTGATCGAGCACTAAGTGGTTATTCACATTACCTTGCCAATACTTATTTGGATTGGACAATGATTGTTGCTCATATTTATTTGTGGCACTATCAATACTTTTGTGGTTTATTATATGGTTTAATGTTTATTGCAAAGTGTTGAACACATCGGGCATTAAAGGTGACATAAAGGTCATTTCATTTGGAATTGGGCATTCTAAAACATGTGGACCTAAGCCCGACATACCAATGGTAAAATGAATTTTTACATTTCATTTTGTTTGAAGCCCTCATTAGGGCACGATGGGAAGATTGTCACATGGAAGGTGTGGCAGCTAGGATTTGCAATGATAAACTGGAATGGTGTCGATTTGAAGTGACAAAGCTTAGTAGTAAAGTAAAGTGGCAAAGCTCGACTATGGAATTTTTCAGCTGGGTAGTTATGGATCTCTTCGACTGATTTTTCTAGTATTTGTTTGTTTCTCTTCCACCGTAAACAGTTATAGCAGTTGACTGTAACAAGTTTTGCAAGTAATATGATTGATAAGGGCCCAATCTTTGTTGATTGTGTTTAAACCCGTTAGGGTTTCTGGATAACAAGATTCAGCTATAACTGAACAATTTCTTGGTGGTGATTTTGTAATTGTTTTATTGCAAGGGTTTGTTTTTTGAAGGACTGTTTAGGGTTTTCCATTTAAATCCTAACCTGAGTTGGTTTACAGTTACACAAAATGCTTTCAGAGATTATTATTCTTAGTGTCTTTAAAAGATGGCTTTCAGGCATTTTTTATGTGATCTAAAAGAGGAATATGATGTTTCAGATATATTGTACAGAAGTTGTATTGCATTGAAAATCTTTATATTGATACTCAGATTATTGTGCTTAAGGAAGATGTTGTCATTCTCATACAACATTCTTCAATGTGCTTATTGAAATTTTTTATAGTCTTCTATTGAAATTCTAGGATTGCAAATTGCACTTCTAGGGTTTTGATAGAATACTATAATTGTGTTGCATTGTAAAGTAGTTGGTACTCCTGTATCTCATGAAGTTGGTGCTTCTAAATTTTTGTGGAGTTGGTGCTCCTATACTTTGTGGAGTTGGTGCTCTTGAATTGTGAAGAGTTGGTGCTCTAAGTGAATAAAGAGATAGATTTTTTGAGTGGTTTTTATTCCCCGAGAGAGTTTTCCACTCCAAAAAAAATGTTGTGTTATGTGATGATTTTGTGTGTGATTGTTCTTATTTGTTTGATCTCAATATGTCATCAATTGCATTAAATTTTGTTACGTTTTAGTCTTGCATCTTTGCCAATGTTGAAGTCAACATATCATGCATAGAAGGTTCTATTGTGGGATCTGATACATTTGAATGTGTAAAAAATCTTGACTTCAATCTTTATTGATGATATGTCTATTTGATTCATGGTTAAATTAAATACAATACTGTTTAGCACTAGTAAAATCTGCTCTATAAACAGTCATTTGGTCTTTTATTTTTTCTTCACTTCTGCAAATGTTTATATCAAAATGTCATGCACAAATGTTCTATTATTGTTGTGAACTCTGATACAAGAGAAAGTATAAAAGTATTCATTTGGTTCAGTCTATGTCTCAATTCATGTCAATGTTTTATTCATATGCCTAATTCGTGTTTAATGCACATGTCAAGTTTGCTTCACAAACTGTCATTTTTCCTCTTGGTTCAAAAGAAAACATAGATTCTAGTTTTTAAAAGATTGTGACTTTTCTAAATCACTGATTCACCCCCCCCTCTCAGTGATTTCAGTCTTCCAACATACCCCTTCAACTCTATACCCTCAACTCTATACTTAAACCATAAACTCTACACTCTCAACCCTTAACCCTATACATTATACCCTCAACCCTCAATCCTATAACCTATACCTAGTATCCTAAACCCTAATCCCTATACCCTATACACTTAATCTTGACCCTCAACTGAAAACCCACAAGCCTAAACCCTATACTTTAACCGTAAGCCCTACGTTCAACCTTGTGCCTTGAACCCCAAACCCTAAACCCTCAACCCTCAACCATATACCCAATACCCTCAACCATATACCCAATATCCTCAACCATAACCCTATACCCTATACACTTAACCCTATACCTTGAATCTTGAACATTATCCCTCAATCCTCAACCTTATACCTTAAACCCTAAGTACTACACCCTCAACCCTCATCCCTATCTATCTATCTCTCTCTCTCCCTTCCTCCGACACACCTCTCTCTACTCTCTAACCTATCCCTATCTACCTTTCTCTCTACCTCCCTCCTATCTCTCAATCTCTCCACCTTCCTCTCTCTACCCTTCCCTCTATAATTCTCTCTATATCACCTTTCTCTTTCTATCTCACCTCTCTCTCTCTCTCTCTCCCTCCCTAGCTCTTCCCCTCTCTCCCTCCATAGCTCTCACTCTCTCTTCCTCCCACCCACCTTCTCTCTCTACCTCTGTCTATCTAACATATCCATCTCTACCTCACTCTCTCCCCCTTCCTCCTCTCTCTCAATCTCTCCACCCTCCTTCCCCCCTCTCTCTCCCTCTCTCCCATTCTCTATATCTCACTTCTCTCTACCTCCTTCCCTCATTCCTTCCCTCCCTCATTCTCTCTTTGTATATATCACCTCTCTCTACTTCTCCCACCCTCATCCCCCTCTCTATCTCTCCTTCCCTATATACTTCTCTCTATCTTTCTCCATCTCTACCTCTCCCTCCCTCTCCCCCTCTCTCTCTCCCCATCTTTCTCTTCCTCTCTCCCTCTCTCCCTCTCCCTCTCTTCCTCTCTCCCTCCCTCTCTCTCCCCCTCTCTTCCTCTCTCCCTCTCTCTCAATCTCCCAACCTTACTCCTTCCCTTTATATTTATCTCACTCTCTCCTTCCTTATCTACTATATATCTCACCATTATCTCTCCCTCTATCTCAATCTCCCAAACCCTATACTGAATATCCTAAACCCTATACCCTCAACTGTGAACACTATCCCTCAACCCTCAACCCTATTCCTTAAACCCTAAAAATTAAACCCTCAACCCTCATCCCTATAACCTATACCCTCAACCTTATACCCTAAACCTTAAACATTGTCCCTCAAACCTATAATTAAACCCTAAACCCTACATTCAACCTTATACCCACACCCTAAACCCTGAATCCAATACCCTCAACCCTATAACTAATATCCTAAACCCTAATCCCTATACCCTATGCACTTAACCTTATACCCTTGAAACCCTAGACACTATCCCCCAACCCTCAACCCTATACCATAAACCCTAAACCCTCAAACCTCATCCCTATAATGGATACCTTAAGCTTATACCCTAAACCTTGAACATTATCCCTCAACCATCAACCCTAAACCCAATACCCTCAACCCTATACCCAATATCCTAAACCTTAATACCTATACACTATACATTTAACCCTATACCCTCAACCTTGAACACTATCCCTATACCCTCAACCTTATAACCTAAACCCTAAAAATTATCCCACAACCCTATACTTGAACCCTAAACCCTACATTCAACCTTTTATCCTAAACCCTAAACCTTAAACCCTTAATCCTAAACCTAATATCCTCAACCATGTACCTAATATTCTAAACCCTAATCCCTATACCTTAAACCCTAAATCTTGTACCCTCAACCCTTATCCCTTTACCCTATACCCTCAACCTTATACTCTAAACCCTAAAAACTATCCCTAAACTCTATAATTAAACCCTAAATACTACACTCTCAAACCTTAAACCTATACCTTATACTCTCAACCCTATACCCTAAACCCTATACCTAATATCCTAAGCCCTAATCCTTATACCCTATACACTTAACCCCATTCCTCTCTACTCTTTATCTCATCATTATCTCCCTAGATACTTCTCTCTATCTCCCTCTCCATCTCTACCTCTCCCTCCCTCCTTCCCTCTCTCTCCCTCTCTCTAAACCTCCCCTCCCTCCTCTCTCTCCCATCTTTCTCTCTCACTATCTCCTTCCCTTTCTACTCTATATCAAGTACCAATCTCTCTCTCTCTCTTCGTCCCTCCCTCCTCTCTCTCTCTATCTCACCTCTCTTTCTCTCTCCCTCCCTCCCTCCTTCCCTCTCTAATTCTCCCAATCTCCCCATCTCTCTCTTCCTCAATGCTATACCTTAAATCCTAAACCCTACACCCTCAACCCTCGACACTATAACCTATACCCTCAACCTTATAACCTAAACCCTAAACATTATCCCTCAACCCTAAACCCTATATTTAACCTTTTTGTACTCTAAACCCTAAACCCTCAATCCTAAACCCAATAGCCTCAACCCTATACCCAATATTCTAAACCCTAATCCTTATACCCAATACAATTAACCATATACCCTCAACCTTGAACATATCCCTCAAATCTCAACCCTATACCTTAAACCCTAAACCCTACACCCTCAACCCTCATCCCTATACCCTATACACTCAACCTTATACCCTAAACCCTAAACATTATCCCTCAAAACTATACTTAAAACCTAAAACCTGCACTCTCAACCCTTAACCCTATACCTTATACCCTAAACCCTACACTAGAAGCCCTATATCCAATATCCTAAACCCTCATGCTTGTACCCTACACTTAACCTTATACCCTCAACCCTATACTTAAACCCTCAACCCTATATTCAACCTTGTAACCTAAACTCTCAACCCTAAACCCAATACCCTCAGCCCTATACTGAGTATTCTAAACCCTAATCCTTATACCCTATACCCAATATCCTAAACCCTAATGCCTATACCCTATATACTTAACCCTATACCCTCAACCCTGAACACTATCACTCAACCCTCAAACCCATACCTTAAACCCTAAACCCTAAACCCTCATCCCTATACCCTATACCCTTAACCTTGTACAATAAACCCTTAACATTATCCATTAACCCTAGAATTAAACCCTAAACCCTACACTCTCAACCCTTAACCCTATACCTTATACCCTAAACCCTACACCCTCAATCCTATACACAATAACCTAAACCCTAATCCCTATACCTTATACACTTGACCTTATACCCTCAACCCTCAACCCTCGACCCTATACTTAAACCCTCAACCCTACATTCAACCTTGTAACCTAAACCCTCAACTCTAAACTAATACCGTCAACCCTATAATGAATATCCTAAACCATAATCCCTTTACCATATACCCTTAACCATATACCTTCAACTCTGAGAACTATCCCTCAACCCTCAACCCTCATCCCTCATCCCTATAACCTATATCTTCAACCTTATACCCTAAAACCTAAACATTATCCCTCAACCCTATGCTTAATCCCTAAACCCTACATTCAACCATGTACCCTACACCCTAATCCCTAAACCTAATACCCTTAACCCTATAACGAATATCCTAAACCCTAATCCCTATACCTTATGCACTTAACCTTATACCATTGAAACCCTGAACACTATCCCTCAACCCTCAACCCTATACCTTAAACCATAAACTCTACAACCTCAAACCTCATCCCTATACCCTATACCTTAAGCTTATACCCTAAACCCTAAACATTATCCCTCAACCCTCAACCCTTAACCCTATAATTAAACCCTAAACTCTTAACCCTAAACCTAATACCCTCAACCCTATATCTAATATCCTAAACCCTAATTCCTATACCCTATACACTTAACCATATACCCTCAACCCTGAACACTATGCCTCAACCCTCAACCCTATACCTTAAACCTTAAACCCTACACCTTCAACCCTCATCCCTATAACCTATACCCTCAACCTTATAACCTAAACCCTAAACATTATCCCTCAACCCTATACTTAAACCCTAAACCCTACATTCAACCTTGTACCCTAAATCCTAAACTGTAAACCCTCAATCTTAAACCCAATACCCTCAACCCTATACCCAATATTCTAAACCCTAATCCTTATACCCTATAAACTTATCCCTATACCCTCAACCTTGAACACTATCCCTCAACCCTCAACCCTATACCTTAAACCCTAAACCCTACACCCTCAACCCTCATCCCTATACCTTATACCCTCAACCTTATACCCTAAACCTTGTGTTGGAATATGATGTAAGTGGATGTGATTTTTGGCTTCTAGTGTTGTCATTGATGGCAACTAAAGTCACCTTTTTGGTCCGCAGTTATGCATTCAGTTGCACCGGAAGAGGAAATGAAAATTGTGTGTTATCGGCAGTGTTACTGACAGAATAAGGCATCCGATTTGATAGCTTCACCGGATCATCATTTTGGGTTGTGGATCGATGAATTTTTTTTCTGGCACATGGAACATATTATTATTGAATCTCGTGATGTTGTTCTTGTGGCTATATGGTTGAGTAGGTCCGGTTGGACATCTTCTATCTATTTGCTTGATAAAGTCGACTCAATGGTAATAATGTGTAGTGGATGTATAAAGTTAAATAATTTTAATTATCTTCAAGCTTGGATGTTTAATTATTGGTCCTAGCTATTGTTTTGCCGACTTGTTCGGATCCACATTGAAATTATCCATCTATTGGGCTGACTATTTGTGAATTTTATAAAGTTTTGTTGAGGCTGACTATGGCGATCAATTCCTTTTGAGTAGATATATTTAGAGGATATGTCATATCATTTGGATGTGTGCAGAAGTGGTGTGTGTGTATGTTGCAAATTTCTAAGTTGTGTTTGAGCGATATCATTCACAGTTTCACTTGCGCATAAATATTTTGTGTGCAAACTTTAGTAGAATAGAGTAGAAGTTCTTCATCAGTCATTAGGATAGAAGTTCAACATTAGAGCTAAACCGAAACTGTAATCAAGCATTGGTAGATGTTATTATCTTAGTTCATTTTTCTTGGATCTATTCCAAACTTTTGTAAGGGCAATGAGCCCCATTTTGAGCAGTGAGCTTGAATGCAAGTGCATTCCCATTTTGTAATACATCTTTTGAGTATACTCAGAACTTATTGTGGATTGGACCTCCACCGTGGTTTTTCCCCTTACAAGGTTTCCACGTAAAAATCCTTGTGTTATGGTTGTGTGGTTTCTTGTTTTCTGTTTCTGCATATTGGTTTTGATTAAATGTGTTAAGTGGATTAGAGATCAAAATAAAATAATTATTTTTTGTAGAACACTGATTCACCCCCCTCTCAGTGTTGCTTGTTTCCAACAATTGGTATTAGAGCCTGTTCCTCGAAAGAAGTCTAATAGCTTGGGGAGATCTTGGAAAGTATATTCAATGGATACAAGCAGTTTGCAACAACAACTCATGGTGGCCTTGGATGATCTTGACCAGTCAAAATATGAGATCCGGGAACTACAAGAAAGTCTTGAAAATGCAAAAAAAATTATCCAGTCATTGAAAGAAAAAATCAATGAATCAAGGGAGAAAAGAAAGGAATTATGTGGTTAGCTCAAGCAGAAGAACAAAACCAGTGAAGATGAACAACTTAGTCAAGCCCTGAAGGAGAAAACAGAAGAATGTGAAAATTTTCCCAAGAGAATGTTGCCTTGAAGCGTGAGACATAATCCATCATGATGAAGATGACCAAGGAGTCAGAGGACAAAAAGAAAAATGAAGAAAAGCTTGCACAATCCTTGAGAGAAAAGTTTGAACAATGTAGCTGACTAGAAGATCAGGTGGAACAAACCAAGAATAATGAAGAGGAGCTTGAAAAATAGCTTGATGATCTCCGAGATGAACTCACCACAACAAATGAGTTTAAGGACAAATTCAAAGCAAGCTCATCCAAGCTTGATGAACTGGTCAAAGGTCAAAGAACTGATGGTAATAAACAAGGTCTTGTATATGAAGAAGGAGAAAGCTCTAGATCTGGACAAAGGAGATCTAATCAGAAGATTTTCGGACAAAGCAAATTCAAACAAGGAAACTAGGTAAATGAATCCAGGAGGAATCTGGTAAGGTAACCCAATGCTCAAAGATTTAATGGCTACTATTATGCTTGTAAAAAATTTGGTCATATGGCTTCTCAGTATAGGAGTAAGACGAACACAACTAGACCATCATTTTTAGGTCAATGCTTTAACTACTACAAGTATGGTCATAAGTCAAGTGAGTGCAGAACTATGATGCATAATTTACATACAGACATCAAATGTTATGCATGCAATAGATTTGGACACATTGCTAACTAATGCAGATCAAGACAAAGCCAGTGGAACAATTGGAGTAGACAAAGGAATGTTGTTTGCTACAATTGCAATAAATTTGGTCACACCTCCATATTTTGTTGGAACATAAGAGGTCCGATAAAATAGAGCATGCAACCAGATGTTAAGGGAAAAGAAAAGATCACCACAGATGAAATCAAGAAGCAGATGCAGAAGAAATGGGTGAGGAAGAACCCCTCTACAAACACAAATGGATCTGCACTAGAAGTTTCTTCTAGTAATGCCTTTGGAAACTAATTGTAGGTCTCTGCCATAGGGGGAGCTATCATGAAAATATTCTAAATCCCCTACAAGTGGCTGGCACTGGAATTTGGATGAGTCCAATAGAAAATTTATTTTTCTTCATATGTTATGGAACGAAGCTAAGGTATCAATGAGGATTATTGTTGATCCACACGAAAATTGTTTGTCCTAGTATATAAAAAGTCTGAAAGCCTGCAGAATTAGGGCAAGAGCATTTATTGCAAAAAGTACAAAGTTAAGTTCGATGACAATAAAAGAATTGTTTTCACTCTCAATTTGTCACTTTTCATTCAAGTGAAAGAAGTCTGAAGTGCTCTAAGGTAACCCTTGCTAAAGTGGAAGGAGATTCAAGCTCGAAAAGGAATTTGCGAATCGACCTCCATTTCGTCTCCAAAAGGTATTTATAGCAAAAACCTGTAAATTTGTGTTATGTCAATTATGTCTACCCCATTGTTGGTTGAAGTCAAAGATAGGCCGTGTCCAAAGTTTAAGTGGCATCCATACAAATCAGTAGACATTGAGCCCCTAGGTGCATTTTCCTCTGTGTCGTACGGTGTTCTGCACATCGAGGATATTAGGGCATATGTGCATGCGGACATTGAAGATTTGGGTAGTGCTTAGCTGATGGAATTATACTCTAACCACATAGTGCAAGATGATTTCTCTATGAAACCTAAATTCTAAAACCTAGTGAACAAGAAATTTGTGCAATTTGTAAAATTTCCCATATTTGAGGAGGATGAGTGGGTTCGATACATTCTGAGCAGAATGCATGATGAATTCATGTGGCTAGATATACCATTTAAAATCACCAAGGAAGCTATTTGTGCAGTGACGAGTTTAAACTCTTCTGGTAGACTCCCTGTACTGAAGTCCATAAAGAATGATGATGTTACTAAAGCAACTGGCTCTCATTGGGATATAAGGGCAATGACCATAGATGATATTTCTGAAATTGATGTTAAATTTATGTCCATGATCATAGGGTATAAGATCTATCATTCGAGCTGAGAAAATTCTGTATTTGGAACTGCTATCTATACAACCTTGGAAGCCAGGAGGACCGCAACACAATCCTGTGGGGTCATTTCAAAAAAAATCAAAAATAGATGCATGCCAGAGAAAGGATACCTGAAGCTGTAGTAGAACAATACATGGACTCCATATGCTTCATGATTGATATTGACACTACTGAATTTGACTCCATTTTCCAACAAACGTTCGTCGGTCGTTTGACAAACATTCATCAGACAATCGATGAATTGATGAAAAAAATTCGTCGCTTTTTTTTCATCGAAATTATGACGATGAATTAAACGTTGAAATAATGGCACAGATTCGTCCATCATCGACATCATAAAATGACTCAGATGTTCGTCAGAATATCGACAAAAAATTCGTGTATCCACCGACGAATTACAACCAAAATGCAATTGCAATGCAAGGAGTTACGATGAAGCCTTTGTCACAGCTATAGCAACTTCTTCAGACCTTTTCGGTGATTCGTCGGTGGCCTTCATCGAAATTGCAACGAAACAATGCAATTTTTTTTTAAAAAATATTCGCTGAAATGTACCATCGCGGAGACTCTTGGCAATGACCACCGAAGCCAACCCATCAGTGAGAGATCAATCATCGGCACATGATAGAAAACTCACTCCGATAGTCCATGTCTTGCCGATGACTTCTGTCAGCAAGACAAAGCCAATGTCATGCCGATCTGACCTCTTCAGGAGTTTTAAATAGACCTACACCATCTCATCGTGGAGACTCTTCGAGATGACCACCGAAGCCAACCCATCGGTGAGAGATCAATCATCAGCACAGGATAGAAAACTCACTCTAATAGTCCATGTCTTGCCGATGACTTCCGTTGGCAAGACAGAGCCAATGTCACACTGATCTGACCTCTTCAGGAGTTTTAAATAGACCTACACCATGTCATCGTGGAGACTCTTGGCGATGACCACTGAAGCCAACCCATCGGTGAGAGATCAATCATCGGCACATGATAGAAAACTCACTCCAATAGTCCATGTCTTGTCGATGACTTCCATCGGCAAGACATATCCAATGTCACACTGATCTGACCTCTTTAGGAGTTTTAAATAGACCTACACCATGTCATCGTAGAGACTCTTGGCGATGATCACTGAAGCCAACCCATTGGTGAGAGATCAATCATCGACACATGATAGAAAACTCTTTCCGATAGTCCATGTCTTGTCAATGACTTCCGTCGGCAAGACAGATCCAATGTCACACCAATCTGACCTCTTCAGGAGTTTTAAATAGACCTACACCATGTCATCACGAAGACTCTTGGTGATGACCACCAAAGCCAACCCATCGGTGAGAGATCAATCATCGACACAGGATAGAAAACTCACTCTGGTAGTCCATGTCTTATCGATGACTTTCGTCAACAAGACAGATCCAATGTCACACCGATCTAACCTCTTCAGGAGTTTTGAACATTGCTGGTTATCAGCAAGACATTCTGAGGATCTCGTCGATTAAACAAGTGTCTAAGAGCAAGTAAACAAATGAAACCTATTAATTTTATTATTTTTGGGTTCTTTAAATCATAGAATAGATACCATCTTCTTGTGTATAATGTACTTATATTCATATTTGAATTCGAGACCAATTGTCATTGCACATTCCATTTTACTTGCACAGAGTATTCTATAAGTAATATATTGATAATTCCAAATGATTTATGGTGTTGTACAACTCTACCTATCATCACAGTTTGTTGTTCCCCCCTAGAGAATCCTGCAAAGACAAGTTTACAATACCAAGTCAAATAATATGAAAAAGACTTACTTCCATACAAATTAAATGATTATTCTCACAATGGCAATTGTCTAATTACAACAACAATTCCATGAAAGGTTATCCATGCTTCATAAGAGATTATTGATCATACATACAGACTGCAAGATGCATAGAAAAAGCATTACACTTGAGAACAACCAAGGGCTAACAAGGGAAGGAGTTAAGAAATGTCTAGATTGAAGAGAAAATGTGTAGGGAAAATGTTGAGCAATGTCAAGAGAACAAAGCTTGTAGAACATATTCTTGACCTAATCAAGCTCTTGAACAACTTAAACAAAATTAAAATACTAACACATACATGAGACATGTAATGAACTTCCAATATCTACTATCTTTTTCATTAATGCAGAGGTAGGTAAAGGAGAAATAATTATAATTGTAACACTATTCATAGTCCAATAAATTATGTTCATAATTTGTGTTCAATGGACCTCAGTTTTATCATTATACTACCCATCTAATACCATATTTTAATCCAGGGTTCAACTATCTCAGATCTAAAGAAGCACCTTCAATTAACCATTTAAAGTACTATAAAATAAGGTAATACTTTTACTTGAGAAAGATTGGGTACACTTGTAGGATTAAAGTTCTCATAATCATCAGGATTTATTGGCACACAGACACAACTTGCAACATATGAAGTAATGGATGACTACAAGTTAGTGAAATGGTTCTTAATATGTGACTAGTTTGCAAATTGATTGGTAGAAAATAAGGTTACAAACAGATCTACATGAAAAATTATGAAGACAATCTACCGTAATCATCAAAATAGATGAAAAGTGCAAAGGAAAGAGTCAAGCTACATCTCTAGAGCCTAAAAAAAACACATGCAAGAAACATAAAAAAAAGAACAAACCAGTTTTTGGATGAATGCAAAATGGTGCCTTCAGCAAGTGATTCATATGCTTTCACACCTGACAAGACATTAAGAAGATTTTAGTCTTCCTCTATGAAATTAACTACTTACAGAAAAAACCCAGAAACCAATATTATATACCTCCATGTCTAGTCGAGGGTAGGTATAAGAGAAAAAAATTTCCT
This sequence comes from Sequoia sempervirens, assembly GCA_007258455.2. NCBI lineage: Eukaryota > Viridiplantae > Streptophyta > Pinopsida > Cupressales > Cupressaceae > Sequoia > Sequoia sempervirens. The sequence continues at coordinate 24,616 of VDFB02285141.1, read as the reverse complement.
CAATGCAATGCCGAAAAATATCAATGTGTGTGTAGGTTTGTATTACTCAAAATATCATTTCACTGCCTAAGGAAAAATGCCAAAGTGATGTTTTAAATTTCAATCTTCACATAGGCTTCGTTATTGCTACACATATACAAGCATTATTCGAGCTCTAAACTATTCAAATATTAAGGTTTTAATTAGCTATAAGATGGAAAGTTGTTGTTTAAAGATAATCCATCATCTTTTACATATCTTTATTCACTCCTATCGCTTCAGATAAATTTGTGTAAATGAGACAGAAATGTGAATCTTTTATGACAAAGAAAATTCTTAAAAGGAGGGGGGAGAGAGCAAAGGGTAGGGGGAAAGAAAATGCTTGAATGTATAGCAAAGTATAACATTTTGATCATTATAACAATGAAAGAATCTTAAGTTTGAAGCATTAATATCATTTACAACATTTATGATCAAGAATGAATGTAAGTAGAGAAATTTTGCATACCTAGATGGTACAAAATTTCATGGTTAAGTGGAAGCCTCCCATCAACAACAAGATCCAAATATCTGTATCTATCTCAATCAAGCCTCTAAACCCTTCAGAGCTGTCAATTTTTCCACTAACTTGTTATGCACAAAAAGTCAAATTTTAGAGTTATGTCACCACTAAAAATAGAAGAAACAGAGCTTTGAAACCAAATCCACACACAACACAATGTGGTATTCATACAAAGCCATACAAACTAAAACTCCTTCGAACATTGGAATGGAAACAACTTCAAATTATGATGCAGAGCATGGATTTAGGGTATAAAGAATCATTTTTTCCACCATAGTGAAAAGTTAGCACTTTCTTTCATCTTTGCATATTGGTTTGATGCTTCAAACGATGCATTTCTTATATTGAAAAGTTCATTACCTTATTGAGCTTCTCTTTTTTTTTAAATAGTTTAATATTCTCTAATTAATAAGGCCAACCATGTGATGATGGAAGCTCATTTGGCCCTCACATCATCTCTCAATTCCCCATACCCAATCATATAACATTAATCATTCATTCATCCATTAATAAAATATAACATTCATTCATTCATCCATTAATAACATATAACATTCATTCATTCATCCATTAATAACATATAACATTCATTCATCATCCATTAATAACATATAACATCATCATTAACATATAACATTCATTAATTAACATATTCACATTCATTCATTAACATATAATATTCATTCTTTCAGTTTTTACATATTATCAAAAATATGGTTGTCATGATATGATTACAAATCACTTTTTTTTGTTTTTTTAAAGCAAAAAATTCAGAAGCGGAGACAAGTTTAAATCATTTGTCCCGCTTCTTTAGTTGTTCTCGCCCCTCTCGCTTCGATCTTAATGCCACCCCTTAGCTTCCACTTCATGATGTGGACGCTACAGCAAATTCCACAAGAATAATGTTGTTAAACTCCATATGTTTTATTATTATTGTTACAAGTATTTCATTAATTAAAAGAACATTAGAGTGGTTCTCTTTACCTGATGGGTCCACATCATGTTCCTAAACTTCTGTTATAGACTCATGCTCAACATGCTGAACACCCTCTAAATCCTGATCTGCAGTTGAAATACGAAAGGTTACATTAATTAATACACCAATTGAAATTAAATATGTTTAAAAGACAATGAGAGTGGTCCTCTTTACTTGATGGGGCCACATCATGTTCTTGATCTTCTCTATCTTGATCATGCTCAACACGTTGATCATGCTGTACATGCTGTAAAGTTGAAACATGAAAGGTTATATTAATTAATACACCAATTGCAATTAAATATGTTTAAAAGAACTTTAGAGTGGTCCCCTTTACCTAATGGGGCCACATCATGCTCCTGATCTTCTCTAGCCTGATCATGCTCAACATGTTGATCACACTCTACATGCTCTAAAGTACCGGGATGCACACCATGACCTTCATTTGCAGGTTGTGCTCCACCCTCACTAGGCTGCATTCCAATTTCATGTGCAGTATTATCATTGCTTGAATGTTTAAAACAAATAGCCATGTAATTACTTTATGGTGGAAATTAATATTGAATAGATTGCACAAGTATTCAATTTTAAATAAACTTTATTGATTTTATTTACCTGCATGTCAGATGCAGTGGAAGATTGTGTTTGCCCAGTCAAGACTCTTAGGCGTTCAGCCACGATTCCATAGCCTTGCTAGAAGGCAATATTCAGGTAATCTTTTGTGGGAACTCTGTTGAATTCAGAGCCCTACATTTTTGCATAAGATCATGAATTTTGTTTCATGGTGTGATAAAACCAAAATTATTTTCAATTTATTATTTGGATACAATATTTCATTTATTGATACTTACAATTTGTGCGACTAATTTCATATAACCACCAGAGCCAAGTTTGTGCTGCCCGTGTTTTTCTAGTCTTGCCTTTGTTGCCTTTGATGTGTCGGGAAGCCTATGAAATTTTTGAAATATGTTAGATTATGTAAAAAGAAAGAGTAATTAGTATATAATTACATTGTTGATAGTATCACATACCTTCCTTGGCTCGGTGGTGTCTTTCTTTTTTTCTTTTCAGCCTTCTCCTTTCCATCTGACACCAGGTCCTTCCACTCCCTCTCCGGAATCATGGGGGGATGCTCGTACTTTTAGTTCTTCTCTAAATGTGATTTATATTGGTCCCTCACATACTTTAGATAGGTACCATCTTTCTTAAGGACCTTGGTTCGATTGAATGTTTTATCACCGAAGATCACAACTAAACGGTTAATGAGCTCATCTTTTAAATCTTGATTTTGGGAATTCCACCG
>VDFB02285141.1:0-21696 GCA_007258455.2 Sequoia sempervirens | reverse complement strand
GGCACTCATGAAAAATCCACCACCAAGGGGCAATGAGTACTGTAAGTTTGGCACCCCCATTCTCTTTAACCTTCAATTTTCATGCCTAGTTTCCAAAGATCTCGTACATTGGCACCCCCATTCTCCTAAAATGGTATAAGATAAGACAAAAATAAAATAGCTTTAGTCTTTCACATTTTTATCGAGCAAAATTTTAGGTCTTGAAAAAATTTCATAATCTACCCACATCTTGGTTGAGGTCTAGGATTTCATCACACATAGCCTTCATCGCATGAGTCTCAAGTAATTGTAGATTCTTAGCCCAAGTATGTGTAATTTGGAGCATGAGATAACTACAACAACATTTCATAGTAGAAGATAGTCATTGATTTGCAATTTGTAGCAAGCTCTAGGTAAAGGCAAACAAATACTGAACCATACGAATAAGTACAACTTAGATCAGTGCTATATATCCATTGGAGGAGTCAAATTTATAAGCATCTAAGGGTTTATGATAGATTTAACACATAACATATAAGATCCTTGACAATATTGCATTACAATTTCATCAGTATGCATTCTAACCCAGGACTACTTATCAAATCCTTATACATAACATATCCACTCATGTCCCATTCAAGTATTTTAATTAATTCCTTGAATTAAAAGCTAAAAAGAAGAATCATATTACCACCACAACAGCTGAGATGAACGTAAACAACCCTTGATCATTTTATTCAAAATTCAGATATAAGCCAGGCCAATGGAGAGACATGAGTTCAAATTAATCACATCAATTCAAAATGCCAAGATCACATATAAAAACATCAAATGCCCATGAATTCAAAAACCTACTAAGCAAATGACTCAGAACCTCAATTGCATTTTCCCTAAAACCATCGAACTTTATAATTAGCTCTGCAACTTCACCTAGACTCGACCCAAAATTATCTAACTTGCTAACCCGTACTTCTAGCCTTGAAATCATTCTTATAGAAAAAAGAAGGAACAAACAAGCATCGGGCCGTAAAGCACACGCAGTCACCAGCCAATTGGACCACCTTTTGTGATATTCCAAAAAAGTAATGGCCTAAAAGATTCTACCTAAGGCGAAGATAAACACTAGGTTTATATGGAAGACAAAGGTAAAACCCCAACCTTACGCTTTTCCCAAACACAATAGATGATCAGAGACATAAGGAAAGATAAAAATAGAACACAAAGAGAAAATTTTTGAAGTTCCATCACAAGGAAAGGTCTCCTCCCTTCTTGGTAGTGATAACCTTCTCCACACACAACCCTTAAAAATTATGAATAGAGGAATATAATTTTTGAAGAACTCAAAGTTGATTCTCTCCTACCTGATGCAATTAGTCATTTTATCCTTACAAACATTTATAGCGATTACTAGAGGCACATAGACCACCTCTTCATAATAGAAGAATTTGATCATACATTTCTAATGATGGAATTATGAGAAAACCTTAGGTTAAATGAATAATTCCTAGCTAAGTTCTTTAAATCATGTCCAGCCATATAAGAGAAGACTACTGCTATGTGTACTTAGATACCATGGAGAAAGGCTCTTGGGCTCTTTCATCAATCATCCTACCTTTAAACATACCAAAAATCTCCTAGCAATTAGACATAGGAAGATTTAATGACTTAAAAAAAATTTATTGCCAAAGCGTAAACTTATGATGACTTAACTAGGCCTAGTACACACTCCCTCCCCATTAACCACTTAGACATATGGAAATTAAATGTTAATTTGCTTCTATTTTTAGTCATGTAGGTGTCCAATAAACCACTTGGTGGTGTTTCCCTTCAAGTTTATTTACTTGAATGAAGAGAAAAGTCCTTTGATTATAATTAGAGAATACATTTGAGGCCTTGGTTGTGTAACTGGTGGACCATAGTCGCATTTAACACTTGTTACAAAGTTTGGGAGTTAAAACGTTAAGTAGATTTGATTTGTGATGGACACATTTGGACGGTAGTAACAATAGATTGCAATCTATCAAGACTTGATTACCTTATAACCTATGAAATTCTAGCTATGAAATGATAGATTAATCATAATGTCACCTTGGGATCACATCACCATGAAAGAACTTCATCTAACATCCTTATGAGTGCAGGTACCACCAAATATGTATTTGTCAAATTTGTCTTCCTTGAGCGAGGAAAATTCAGGAAGAGAAGAGGAAAGCGAGACATGTAGTATGTCTAAAAGAGGAAGCATCAACTAGAGTAGTCAAAAGATTAGAAGAAAATTTTGTAAACACATGGAATTTTTTTCTGTTGAAGGGGGGGTCATGTTCTTATGATTATGAGAGCATAGGCGACGTCGAGGTTCCCTTGAGGTACAAACATCTACGGAAACAATGGGTACCCAAGGAACTTCCTCCAATAAACACTGATTTTGTGTCAACGAGAGGATATATCGCATAGCACCATCGTCATTACATGGTTTGGGCCTATTTTGCATGGACGGCATAAAGGTCTATTACGACAAAGTTGCTAAATTGATGGAGTATGTCGTAATTCTATTACGCTACAAAGATTGATGCACCATTTGATATGCATGACATATGTGAGGGTATGCAATCACAGCAAATTATATACAGCCTAAAAGATAAGGATCAAAATAAAGGAGTGGCTATGTACATTGACGGAAGGCCAAAAGCATCAGGGAATATTGCAAGCTTTATAAACAATACATGACCTGGGTCAAAAAATAAGCAACCCAATTGCATATTCGAGGCGCGCGAGGGAAACCGTGTATTCGTATGTACGATAAAATCAATAACTGCAGGGGAAGAGTTGCTAATCGATTACAATTTGAATTGCTTAGTTACAAACACAGTTAATATGGGGGTGGTACGTACTATGTACCATTTTACCCAACCTCCAATTAATGAGTCCAATATACCATTTTATTCTCTTTTTTTTCGTAAGTCTATTGGTTTCATTTCAGTAATGTTTTTTTATATTTAATTTTTGTCACAGGGGGACATTGATCGTAAGGAGAAGGCTCCAGCCCAGAGCATAGATTGTGATGTATCTTCAGGCACTTCTACCCGACAGGTTTACCTAATTGTAATTGTACAAATTAGATGCAAGCAATTTGTTTTATTAATATGTTGTTTTCATAAGTTTATTGGGTTAATTTTGATAATGTTTTTAGTATTCTTGTTGCAGTCGACTGATCGGGGAAAGGAATAAGCAGTAAACGAGAGCATCCATAGGGAGGTGCAGTCAATATTATGTGATGATGACATCGCTTATTCAACAAACCCTCTCGATATGATAAAGAAGACCCAAAAAAAATGCAATGAAGAAATCCTTAAGTTGTTATTCATAGTGCCTCAAACAGATGAGATAAAAGAGAGGGTTCAAATATTGACTGAGAGATCACAAAACTTGCAAGTAAGCTTTCATGAGGTCTTTAATTATAACATAAGTTCATTCATGGTTTTATATTTTGTACTCTTTTATGTCATGAACTAAAATATGTGTTGTTTTTACAGGATTTTTTGCATCCTCATGATGCTCTTGGCCATGATCAAGGTACTGCAAGTGCTGCCCGAGGAGTAGGGGTTGGTACAAGTGTCCATCCTGATCTTCCTGCGCATACATCACATCATCTGACCCCATCATCCGTACCTATATTGTCGTCTGAAATGTCGGAAACACATACCATGCAGGCATCCATTAGTGCACCCTCTGGCAGCGAACACATGTGTCAGGACATGTACTTGGGGATGCAGAGGCCACTAGTAATGGTGATATTTTAGCAGCATTTCCTGGATCTTCCCGTATTACTAGTATGGGAACATTTCCGGTCACATTTGTGGTGACCAAGACTACCCCATAAAGATAGAGAGAAGGTCCTGTACTTTAAAATGTTTTAATTATTATTCTATATAATCCAATTCAAATTTATTTATTGATCGCTATTTTTAGACTATTGATCACATGATCATTTTGCAAGAAATGATGTTTTTTATAAACATCTAAGTGATATTACATTGGAGCTCTTCGGGCCCACCATACGTACACGGTGGAATGCCCAAAATCAAGATTTAAAAGATGAGCTCATTAACCGTTTAGTTGTGATCTTCGGTGATAAAACATTCAATCGAACCAAGGTCCTTAAGAAAGATGGTACCTATCTAAAGTATGTGAGGGACCAATATAAATCACATTTAGAGAAGAACTAAAAGTACGAGCATCCCCCCATGATTCCGGAGAGGGAGTGGAAGGACCTGGTGTCAGATGGAAAGGAGAAGGCTGAAAAGAAAAAAAGAAAGACACCACCGAGCCAAGGAAGGTATGTGATACTATCAACAATGTAATTATATACTAATTACTCTTTCTTTTTACATAATCTAACATATTTCAAAAATTTCATAGGCTTCCCGACACATCAAAGGCAACAAAGGCAAGACTAGAAAAACACGGGCAGCACAAACTTGGCTCTGGTGGTTATATGAAATTAGTCGCACAAATTGTAAGTATCAATAAATGAAATATTGTATCCAAATAATAAATTGAAAATAATTTTGGTTTTATCACACCATAGAAGCAAAATTCATGATCTTATGCAAAAATGTAGGGCTCTGAATTCAACAGAGTTCCCACAAAAGATTACCTGAATATTGCCTTCTAGCAAGGCTATGGAATCGTGGCTGAACGCCTAAGAGTCTTGACTGGGCAAACACAATCTTCCACTGCATCTGACATGCAGGTAAATAAAATCAATAAAGTTTATTTAAAATTGAATACTTGTGCAATCTATTCAATATTAATTTCCACCATAAAGTAATTACATGGCTATTTGTTTTAAACATTCAAGCAATGATAATACTGCACATGAAATTGGAATGCAGCCTAGTGAGGGTGGAGCACAACCTGCAAATGAAGGTCATGGTGTGCATCCCGGTACTTTAGAGCATGTAGAGCGTGATCAACATGTTGAGCATGATCAGGCTAGAGAAGATCAGGAGCATGATGTGGCCCCATTAGGTAAAGGGGACCACTCTAAAGTTCTTTTAAACATATTTAATTGCAATTGGTGTATTAATTAATATAACCTTTCATGTTTCAACTTTACAGCATGTACAGCATGATCAACGTGTTGAGCATGATCAAGATAGAGAAGATCAAGAACATGATGTGGCCCCATCAAGTAAAGAGGACCACTCTCATTGTCTTTTAAACATATTTAATTTCAATTGGTGTATTAATTAATGTAACCTTTCAGATTAAACCGCAGACTGTGATTGAGGGTGTTCCAAGATGTTGAGCATGAGTCTATAATCGTAAGTTTAGGAACATGATGTGGACCCATCAGGTAAAGAGAACCATCAATGTTCTTTAATTAATGAAATACTTGTAACAATAATAATAAACATATCAGTTTAACATTTCTTTGTTATTGCGTTGTACTCCCCTTGTAGCGGCGTCCACATCATGAGAAGTCGACTAGGCGTACATTAAGATCACGAGCAGAGGGCAGAACAACTAAAGGCGGGACAAATGATTTAGAAAATGATACTCCACTTCAGATTTTTTTAGCTTTAAAAAAAACAAAAAAAAAAGAGATTGTAATCATATCATGACAAACTATTGGCTTTTGATAATATGTAAAACTGAAAGAATGTAAATATTATGAAGGTTAATGAATGAATGTGAATATGTTAATTAATGAATGTTATATGTTAATGAATTAACGTTATGTTGCTGAATGGATGAAATTCCAGAATGTTATATGTTATTAATGGATGAATGAATGAATGTTATATTTTATTAATGGGATGAATGAATGATTAATGTTATATGATTGGGTATGGGAATTGAGAGTGATGTGAGGGGAGGGAGGGGCCAAATGACCTTCCACTGTCACATGGTTGGCCCTGTTAAGTAGAGAATATTAAACTATTCTCGAAACAAAGAGAAGCTCAATAAGGTAATGAACTTTTCAATATAAGAAATGCATCGTTTGAAGCATCAAACCAATATGCAAAGATGAAAGAAAGTGCTAACTTTTCAAAGATGTGGTGGAAAAATAGATTCTCTTTATATACCTCTAAATCCATGCTCGTGATCATAATTTGAAGTTGTTTCCATTCCAATGTTCGAAGTTTAGTTTTTTGTATGGATTTTTATGAATACCACATTGTGTTGTGTGTGGATTTGGTTTCAAATTTCTATTTCTTTTGTTTTTAGTGGTGACATAACTCTAAAATTTGACTTTTGTGCATAACAGGTTAGTGGAAAATTGACAGCCTGCTGGTTTAGAGGTTTACTGAGATAGATACACGTGATATTTGGATCTTGTTGTTGATGGGAGGCTTCCACTTAACCATGAAATTTTGTACCATCTACGTATGCAAAAGTTTCTCTACTCTTACATTCATTCTTTGATCATAAATGTTGTAAAATGATATTACTGCTTCAAACTTAAGAGACTGCTTCATTGTTATAATGATCAAAATGTTATACTTTGCTATACATTCAAGCATTTTCTTTCCCCCTACCCTTTGCTCTCTCCCCCCTCCTTTTAAGAATTTTCTTTGTCATAAAAGATTCACATTTCTGTCTCATTTACACAAATTTATCTGAAGCGATAGGAGTGAATAAAGATATGTAAAAGATGATGGATTATCTTTAAACAACAACTTTCCATCTTATAGCTAATTAAAACCTTAATATTTGAATAGTTTAGAGCTCGAATAATGCTTGTATATGTGTAGCAATAACGAAGCCTATGTGAAGATTGAAATTTAAAACATCACTTTGGCATTTTTCCTTAGGCAGTGAAATGATATTTTGAGTAATACAAACCTACACACACATTGATATTTTTCGGCATTGCATTGAGGAAATTTTTTTCTCTTATACCTACCCTCGACTAGACATGGAGGTATATAATATTGGTTTCTGGGTTTTTTCTGTAAGTAGTTAATTTCATAGAGGAAGACTAAAATCTTCTTAATGTCCTGTCAGGTGTGAAAGCATATGAATCACTTGCTGAAGGCACCATTTTGCATTCATCCAAAAACTGGTTTGTTCTTTTTTTTATGTTTCTTGCATGTGTTTTTTTTAGGCTCTAGAGATGTAGCTTGACTCTTTCCTTTGCACTTTTCATCTATTTTGATGATTACGGTAGATTGTCTTCATAATTTTTCATGTAGATCTGTTTGTAACCTTATTTTCTACCAATCAATTTGCAAACTAGTCACATATTAAGAACCATTTCACTAACTTGTAGTCATCCATTACTTCATATGTTGCAAGTTGTGTCTGTGTGCCAATAAATCCTGATGATTATGAGAACTTTAATCCTACAAGTGTACCCAATCTTTCTCAAGTAAAAGTATTACCTTATTTTATAGTACTTTAAATGGTTAATTGAAGGTGCTTCTTTAGATCTGAGATAGTTGAACCCTGGATTAAAATATGGTATTAGATGCAATGAGAATTTTATAAACCTGAGGTCCATTGAACACAAATTATGAACATAATCATTTAATTTAAATAGTGCTACAAATTATACCGTATTTTCCTACCTACCTCTCGTGATTAATGAAAAGATAGTAGATATTTGGAAGTTCATTACATGTCCCAGCGTATGCATTTCTACCCTTTGTTTAAGTCGTTCAAGAGCTTGATTAGGTCAAGAATATGTTCTACAAGCTTTGTTCTCTTAACACTGCTCAACATTTTCCCTACACATTTTCTCTTCAATCTAGACATTTCTTAACTCCTTCCCTTGTTAGCCCTTGGTTGTTCTCAAGTGTAATGCTTTTTCTATGCATCTTGCAGTCTGTATGTATGATCAATAATCTCTTATGAAGCATGGATAACCTTTCATGGAATTGTTGTTGTAATTAGACAATTGCCATTGTGAGAATAATCATTTAATTTGTATGGAAGTAAGTCTTTTTTCATATTATTTGACTTGGTATTGTAAACTTGTCTTTGCATGATTCTCTAGGGAGGAACAATAGAACTGTGATGATAGGTAGAGTTGTACAACACCATAAATCAATGGAATTATCAATATTACTTATAGAATAACAGGCAAGTAAACGGTAACGCAACACACTGGTCTCAATTCAACAGAATATAAGTACATTATACACAAGAAGATGGTATCTATTCTATTATTTAAAGAACCTCAAAATAAGAAAATTAATAGGTTTCATTTGTTTACTTTCTCTTAGACACTTGTTTAATCAGTGAGACCCTCATAATCTCTTGCTATTAACCAGCAATGTTCAAAACTCCCGCGAGGCCAGACATTGACTGCCTTGTTGACGAAGTCATCGACAAGACAATTTACCGTGAGTGAGTTTTCATCCCGTATCGATGATTGATCTCTCACCCATGGGTTGGAGCGGTGGTCATCACCAAGAGTCTTCGTGGATGACATGGTGGTGGTCTACTAAAACTCCCCGAAGAGGTCGACAGGTGACATTGACTGGTTTGCCACCAAGTCACATAATTAACAGTTGTTTTCTATCATGTGCCGATGATTGATCTCTCACCGATGGGTTGGCTTCAGTGATCATCGCCAAGAGTCTCTACGATGACATGGTGTAGGTCTATTTAAAACTCCTAAAGAGGTCAGATCAGTGTGACATTGGATATGTCTTGCCGATGGAAGTCATCGACAAGACATGGACTATTGGAGTGAGTTTTCTATCATGTGTCGATGATTGATCTATCACCGATGGGTTGGCTTCGGTGGTCATCGCCAAGAGTCTCCATGATGACATGGTGTAGGTCTATTTAAAACTCCTGAAGAGGTCAGATCGGTGTGACATTGGGTCTGTCTTGCCGACGGAAGTCATCGGCAAGACATGGACTATCGGAGTGAGTTTTTCTATCCTGTGCTGATGATTGATCTCTCACCGATGGGTTGGCTTCGGTGGTCATCTCGAAGAGTCTCCACGATGAGATGGTGTAGGTCTATTTAAAACTCCTATACCTTGACGCACATACTGGCTCTTTCGGGTTCCTTGTTGATGCGGTTTTCCATCACAAGACATGGACTATCTGGAGTGAGTTTTCATGTCACGATTTATCTCAACGGTATTGGGTCGGGTTTCGTGGTCATTGCCAAAGAGTCTCCACGGATGGTACATTTAATATTTTAAAAAAAAAAATTGCATTGTTTTGTTGCAATTTAATTTGCTGCCGTTCCCACCACCAAAAAGGTCCTAAGAAGTTGCTATAGTCGCGGAATAAAGGCTTCATCAACTCCTTGCATTGCAACTTGCATTTTGGTTGTAAAATCTCGCTTCCAAGGGATGTATCAGTTTTGCCCATATTCGACGCAATTAGATTCTAGCCATTTTATGGCCATTCTATCATGGAATTTAATTCAGCAGCCACATTTAACGCGACCATCACATAATTTCGAAGCAGCACTAGCTACCAATTTTTTCATCAATTCATCGATTGTCTGATGAATGTTTGTCAAACGACCGACGAACGTTTGTTGGAAAATGGAGTCAAATTCAGTAGTGTCAATATCAATCATGAAGCATATGGAGTCCATGTATTGTTCTACTACAGCTTCAGGTATCCTTTCTCTGGCATGCATCTATTTTTGATTTTTTTTGAAATGACCCCACAGGATTGTGTTGCGGTCCTCCTGGCTTCCAAGGTTGTATAGATAGCAGTTCCAAATACAGAATTTTCTCAGCTCGAATGATAGATCTTATACCCTATGATCATGGACATAAATTTAACATCAATTTCAGAAATATCATCTATGGTCATTGCCCTTATATCCCAATGAGAGCCAGTTGCTTTAGTAACATCATCATTCTTTATGGACTTCAGTACAGGGAGTCTACCAGAAGAGTTTAAACTCGTCACTGCACAAATAGCTTCCTTGGTGATTTTAAATGGTATATCTAGCCACATGAATTCATCATGCATTCTGCTCAGAATGTATCGAACCCACTCATCCTCCTCAAATATGGGAAATTTTACAAATTGCACAAATTTCTTGTTCACTAGGTTTTAGAATTTAGGTTTCATAGAGAAATCATCTTGCACTATGTGGTTAGAGTATAATTCCATCAGCTAAGCACTACCCAAATCTTCAATGTCCGCATGCACATATGCCCTAATATCCTCGATGTGCAGAACACCGTACGACACAGAGGAAAATGCACCTAGGGGCTCAATGTCTACTGATTTGTATGGATGCCACTTAAACTTTGGACACGGCCTATCTTTGACTTCAACCAACAATGGGGTAGACATAATTGACATAACACAAATTTACAGGTTTTTGCTATAAATACCTTTTGGAGACGAAATGGAGGTCGATTCGCAAATTCCTTTTCGAGCTTGAATCTCCTTCCACTTTAGCAAGGGTTACCTTAGAGCACTTCAGACTTCTTTCACTTGAATGAAAAGTGACAAATTGAGAGTGAAAACAATTCTTTTATTGTCATCGAACTTAACTTTGTACTTTTTGCAATAAATGCTCTTGCCCTAATTCTGCAGGCTTTCAGACTTTTTATATACTAGGACAAACAATTTTCGTGTGGATCAACAATAATCCTCATTGATACCTTAGCTTCGTTCCATAACATATGAAGAAAAATAAATTTTCTATTGGACTCATCCAAATTCCAGTGCCAGCCACTTGTAGGGGATTTAGAATATTTTCATGATAGCTCCCCCTATGGCAGAGACCTACAATTAGTTTCCAAAGGCATTACTAGAAGAAACTTCTAGTGCAGATCCATTTGTGTTTGTAGAGGGGTTCTTCCTCACCCATTTCTTCTGCATCTGCTTCTTGATTTCATCTGTGGTGATCTTTTCTTTTCCCTTAACATCTGGTTGCATGCTCTATTTTATCGGACCTCTTATGTTCCAACAAAATATGGAGGTGTGACCAAATTTATTGCAATTGTAGCAAACAACATTCCTTTGTCTACTCCAATTGTTCCACTGGCTTTGTCTTGATCTGCATTAGTTAGCAATGTGTCCAAATCTATTGCATGCATAACATTTGATGTCTGTATGTAAATTATGCATCATAGTTCTGCACTCACTTGACTTATGACCATACTTGTAGTAGTTAAAGCATTGACCTAAAAATGATGGTCTAGTTGTGTTCGTCTTACTCCTATACTGAGAAGCCATATGACCAAATTTTTTACAAGCATAATAGTAGCCATTAAATCTTTGAGCATTGGGTTACCTTACCAGATTCCTCCTGGATTCATTTACCTAGTTTCCTTGTTTGAATTTGCTTTGTCCGAAAATCTTCTGATTAGATCTCCTTTGTCCAGATCTAGAGCTTTCTCCTTCTTCATATACAAGACCTTGTTTATTACCATCAGTTCTTTGACCTTTGACCAGTTCATCAAGCTTGGATGAGCTTGCTTTGAATTTGTCCTTAAACTCATTTGTTGTGGTGAGTTCATCTCGGAGATCATCAAGCTATTTTTCAAGCTCCTCTTCATTATTCTTGGTTTGTTCCACCTGATCTTCTAGTCAGCTACATTGTTCAAACTTTTCTCTCAAGGATTGTGCAAGCTTTTCTTCATTTTTCTTTTTGTCCTCTGACTCCTTGGTCATCTTCATCATGATGGATTATGTCTCACGCTTCAAGGCAACATTCTCTTGGGAAAATTTTCACATTCTTCTGTTTTCTCCTTCAGGGCTTGACTAAGTTGTTCATCTTCACTGGTTTTGTTCTTCTGCTTGAGCTAACCACATAATTCCTTTCTTTTCTCCCTTGATTCATTGATTTTTTCTTTCAATGACTGGATAATTTTTTTTGCATTTTCAAGACTTTCTTGTAGTTCCCGGATCTCATATTTTGACTGGTCAAGATCATCCAAGGCCACCATGAGTTGTTGTTGCAAACTGCTTGTATCCATTGAATATACTTTCCAAGATCTCCCCAAGCTATTAGACTTCTTTCGAGGAACAGGCTCTAATACCAATTGTTGGAAACAAGCAACACTGAGAGGGGGGTGAATCAGTGTTCTACAAAAAATAATTATTTTATTTTGATCTCTAATCCACTTAACACATTTAATCAAAACCAATATGCAGAAACAGAAAACAAGAAACCACACAACCATAACACAAGGATTTTTACGTGGAAACCTTGTAAGGGGAAAAACCACGGTGGAGGTCCAATCCACAATAACTTCTGAGTATACTCAAAAGATGTATTACAAAATGGGAATGCACTTGCATTCAAGCTCACTGCTCAAAATGGGGCTCATTGCCCTTACAAAAGTTTGGAATAGATCCAAGAAAAATGAACTAAGATAATAACATCTACCAATGCTTGATTACAGTTTCGGTTTAGCTCTAATGTTGAACTTCTATCCTAATGACTGATGAAGAACTTCTACTCTATTCTACTAAAGTTTGCACACAAAATATTTATGCGCAAGTGAAACTGTGAATGATATCGCTCAAACACAACTTAGAAATTTGCAACATACACACACACCACTTCTGCACACATCCAAATGATATGACATATCCTCTAAATATATCTACTCAAAAGGAATTGATCGCCATAGTCAGCCTCAACAAAACTTTATAAAATTCACAAATAGTCAGCCCAATAGATGGATAATTTCAATGTGGATCCGAACAAGTCGGCAAAACAATAGCTAGGACCAATAATTAAACATCCAAGCTTGAAGATAATTAAAATTATTTAACTTTATACATCCACTACACATTATTACCATTGAGTCGACTTTATCAAGCAAATAGATAGAAGATGTCCAACCGGACCTACTCAACCATATAGCCACAAGAACAACATCACGAGATTCAATAATAATATGTTCCATGTGCCAGAAAAAAATTCATCGATCCACAACCCAAAATGATGATCCGGTGAAGCTATCAAATCGGATGCCTTATTCTGTCAGTAACACTGTCGATAACACACAATTTTCATTTCCTCTTCCGGTGCAACTGAATGCATAACTGCGGACCAAAAAGGTGACTTTAGTTGCCATCAATGACAACACTAGAAGCCAAAAATCACATCCACTTACATCATATTCCAACACAAGGTTTAGGGTATAAGGTTGAGGGTATAAGGTATAGGGATGAGGGTTGAGGGTGTAGGGTTTAGGGTTTAAGGTATAGGGTTGAGGGTTGAGGGATAGTGTTCAAGGTTGAGGGTATAGGGATAAGTTTATAGGGTATAAGGATTAGGGTTTAGAATATTGGGTATAGGGTTGAGGGTATTGGGTTTAAGATTGAGGGTTTACAGTTTAGGATTTAGGGTACAAGGTTGAATGTAGGGTTTAGGGTTTAAGTATAGGGTTGAGGGATAATGTTTAGGGTTTAGGTTATAAGGTTGAGGGTATAGGTTATAGGGATGAGGGTTGAAGGTGTAGGGTTTAAGGTTTAAGGTATAGGGTTGAGGGTTGAGGCATAGTGTTCAGGGTTGAGGGTATATGGTTAAGTGTATAGGGTATAGGAATTAGGGTTTAGGATATTAGATATAGGGTTGAGGGTATTAGGTTTAGGGTTAAGAGTTTAGGGTTTAATTATAGGGTTAAGGGTTGAGGGTTGAGGGATAATGTTTAGGGTTTAGGGTATAAGCTTAAGGTATAGGGTATAGGGATGAGGTTTGAGGTTGTAGAGTTTATGGTTTAAGGTATAGGGTTGAGGGTTGAGGGATAGTGTTCAGGGTTTCAATGGTATAAGGTTAAGTGCATAAGGTATAGGGATTAGGGTTTAGGATATTCGTTATAGGGTTAAGGGTATTAGGTTTAGGGATTAGGGTGTAGGGTACATGGTTGAATGTAGGGTTTAGGGATTAAGCATAGGGTTGAGGGATAATGTTTAGGTTTTAGGGTATAAGGTTGAAGATATAGGTTATAGGGATGAGGGATGAGGGTTGAGGGTTGAGGGATAGTTCTCAGAGTTGAAGGTATATGGTTAAGGGTATATGGTAAAGGGATTATGGTTTAGGATATTCATTATAGGGTTGACGGTATTAGTTTAGAGTTGAGGGTTTAGGTTACAAGGTTGAATGTAGGGTTGAGGGTTTAAGTATAGGGTCGAGGGTTGAGGGTTGAGGGTATAAGGTCAAGTGTATAAGGTATAGGGATTAGGGTTTAGGTTATTGTGTATAGGATTGAGGGTGTAGGGTTTAGGGTATAAGGTATAGGGTTAAGGGTTGAGAGTGTAGGGTTTAGGGTTTAATTCTAGGGTTAATGGATAATGTTAAGGGTTTATTGTACAAGGTTAAGGGTATAGGGTATAGGGATGAGGGTTTAGGGTTTAGGGTTTAAGGTATGGGTTTGAGGGTTGAGTGATAGTGTTCAGGGTTGAGGGTATAGGGTTAAGTATATAGGGTATAGGCATTAGGGTTTAGGATATTGGGTATAGGGTATAAGGATTAGGGTTTAGAATACTCAGTATAGGGCTGAGGGTATTGGGTTTAGGGTTGAGAGTTTAGGTTACAAGGTTGAATATAGGGTTGAGGGTTTAAGTATAGGGTTGAGGGTATAAGGTTAAGTGTAGGGTACAAGCATGAGGGTTTAGGATATTGGATATAGGGCTTCTAGTGTAGGGTTTAGGGTATAAGGTATAGGGTTAAGGGTTGAGAGTGCAGGTTTTAGGTTTTAAGTATAGTTTTGAGGGATAATGTTTAGGGTTTAGGGTATAAGGTTGAGTGTATAGGGTATAGGGATGAGGGTTGAGGGTGTAGGGTTTAGGGTTTAAGGTATAGGGTTGAGATTTGAGGGATATGTTCAAGGTTGAGGGTATATGGTTAATTGTATTGGGTATAAGGATTAGGGTTTAGAATATTGGGTATAGGGTTGAGGCTATTGGGTTTAGGATTGAGGGTTTAGGGTTTAGAGTACAAAAAGGTTAAATATAGGGTTTAGGGTTGAGGGATAATGTTTAGGGTTTAGGTTATAAGGTTGAGGGTATAGGTTATAGTGTCGAGGGTTGAGGGTGTAGGGTTTAGGATTTAAGGTATAGCATTGAGGAAGAGAGAGATGGGGAGATTGGGAGAATTAGAGAGGGAAGGAGGGAGGGAGGGAGAGAGAAAGAGAGGTGAGATAGAGAGAGAGAGGAGGGAGGGACGAAGAGAGAGAGAGAGATTGGTACTTGATATAGAGTAGAAAGGGAAGGAGATAGTGAGAGAGAAAGATGGGAGAGAGAGGAGGGAGGGGAGGTTTAGAGAGAGGGAGAGAGAGGGAAGGAGGGAGGGAGAGGTAGAGATGGAGAGGGAGATAGAGAGAAGTATCTAGGGAGATAATGATGAGATAAAGAGTAGAGAGGAATGGGGTTAAGTGTATAGGGTATAAGGATTAGGGCTTAGGATATTAGGTATAGGGTTTAGGGTATAGGGTTGAGAGTATAAGGTATAGGTTTAAGGTTTGAGAGTGTAGTATTTAGGGTTTAATTATAGAGTTTAGGGATAGTTTTTAGGGTTTAGAGTATAAGGTTGAGGGTATAGGGTAAAGGGATAAGGGTTGAGGGTACAAGATTTAGGGTTTAAGGTATAGGGATTAGGGTTTAGAATATTAGGTACATGGTTGAGGATATTAGGTTTAGGATTAAGGGTTTAAGGTTTAGGGTTTAGGATAAAAGGTTGAATGTAGGGTTTAGGGTTCAAGTATAGGGTTGTGGGATAATTTTTAGGGTTTAGGTTATAAGGTTGAGGGTATAGGGATAGTGTTCAAGGTTGAGGGTATAGGGTTAAATGTATAGTGTATAGGTATTAAGGTTTAGGATATTGGGTATAGGGTTGAGGGTATTGGGTTTAGGGTTGATGGTTGAGGGATAATGTTCAAGGTTTAGGGTATAACAAAGGTATCATTAAAGGATAAAGTTGAGGTTCGGTTATAGTACCGGAGGTTGAGGTTAGGATAGGTATAAGGTTTTCAAAATTACTCGGGGTCGTCACATAAATTATAAAGGGATTAGGGTTTAGGATATTAGTTATAGGGTTGAGGGTATTGGATTCAGGGTTTAGGGTGTGGGTATAAGGTTGAATGTAGGGTTTAGGGTTTAATTATAGGTTTGAGGGACAATGTTTAAGGTTTAGGGTATAAGGTTGAGGGTATAGGTTATAGGGATGAGGGTTGAGGGTTTAATTTTTAGGGTTTAAGGAATAGGGTTGAGGGTTGAGGATAGTGTTCACGGTTGAGGGGTATAGGGTTTAGGATATTGATTATAGGGTTTTGGGGAGATTGGGGATAGGGGGAGATAATGAGGTGAGGATATATGAGTAGATAAGGGAAGGAGAGGTGGGATAAATGTAAAGGGGTAAGGTTGGGAGATTGGGAGGAGGGAGGGAGGGAGGAAGAGGGGGGAGGGAGGAGGGAGAGGGAGGGAGGGAGGAAGAGAAAGATGGGGGAGGGAGGGGGGTGGGGATGGAGAAGAGATAGAGGGTATGGGGGAGGGAGGAGGATAGAGGGGGATGGGGGTGGGAGGGTGGGGGTGATGCCACAAAAGGGGAATGAGGGAGGGAAGGAATGAGGGAAGGAGGTAGAGAGAAGTGAGATATAGAGAATGGGAGAGAGGGAGAGAGAGGGGGGAAGGAGGGTGGAGAGATTGAGAGAGAGGAGGAAGGGGGAGAGAGTGAGGTAGAGATGGATATGTTAGATAGACAGAGGTAGAGAGAGAAGGTGGGTGGGAGGAAGAGAGAGTGAGAGCTATGGAGGGAGAGAGGGGAAGAGCTAGGGAGGGAGAGAGAGAGAGAGAGGTGAGATAGAAAGAGAAAGGTGATATAGAGAGAATTATAGAGGGAAGGGTAGAGAGAGGAAGGTGGAGAGATTGAGAGATAGGAGGGAGGTAGAGAGAAAGGTAGATAGGGATAGGTTAGAGAGTAGAGAGAGGTGTGTCGGAGGAAGGGAGAGAGAGAGAGATAGATAGATAGATAGGGATGAGGGTTGAGGGTGTAGTACTTAGGGTTTAAGGTATAAGGTTGAGGATTGAGGGATAATGTTCAAGATTCAAGGTATAGGGTTAAGTGTATAGGGTATAGGGTTATGGTTGAGGATATTGGGTATATGGTTGAGGGTATTGGGTATATGGTTGAGGGTTGAGGGTTTAGGGTTTGGGGTTCAAGGCACAAGGTTGGGCAGTAGAACACAGTTCGTCTCGAGGTTTAAAACATGGGTTTCGAGTTGAGGTCAAAGGTTAAAGATGTAAATTATAAAGGGTTAAGGTTTAAGATGCAAATTATAAAGTTAAGGTTCAAGGTATAATATAAAGGTTAAAGTTGAAATTAGCAAAGTTCTCGTTTAAGTACTCGTTGAGGTATAGAGTTAGAGGTATGTTGGAAGACTAAAATCAAAGGGTCGATGATTCGAATCTAATCTTCCGCTTAAAGATCTATATTTCTTACGAACAGAAATCGCGGTTGTAAACCGGCAACATCTTTTGTCGCTCCTGGAATTAAACATATAAGTCGCATTAACATAGATGAGACATAAAGTGAACAAATAGATAAACATATCAGAGTTCACAACAATAACAGAACATTTGTTCATGAAATTTTGATATAAACATTTGCAAAAATGAAGAAAACCAAAAGATCAAATGATTATTTATAGAGCAGATTTCACAAGTGCTAAACAGTATTGTATTTGCATTAACCATGAATCAAATAGACATATCATCAACAAATAATTAAGTCAAGATGTTTTACAAAATTATCGGATCCCTAATGAACATGCGGTATGTTGATAGCGGTAACAAAATTACGGTGGTATATTGAGGATCAAACAAATAAGAACAATCACAAAGTCGAACATTTTTTGGGTGGGAAGGGGATAAAGGCACTCAAAAGAATCTGTTCGCCGGCACGGTTCAAGGCACCGGTATAGGGCGCAAAAGGTTGAAGCGCGGCGGGATTACGGTGCACGGTACGGCACGGTTATGGTGTTGCAGGTTTCGGTGGGACTATAAAAAATTTCAATAAGCACATTGAAGAATGTTGTATGAGAATGACAACATCTTCCTTAAGCACAATAATCTGAGTATCAATATAAAGATTTTCAATGCAATACAACTTCTGTACAATATATCTGAAACATCATATTCCTCTTTTAGATCACATAAAAAATGCCTGAAAGCCATCTTTTAAAGACACTAAGAATAATAATCTCTGAAAGCAGTTTGTGTAACTGTAAACCAACTCAGGTTAGGATTTAAATGGAAAACCCTAAACAGTCCTTCAAAAAACAAACCCTTGCAATAAAACAATTACAAAATCACCACCAAGAAATTGTTCAGTTATAGCTGAATCTTGTTATCCAGAAACCCTAACGGGTTTAAACACAATCAACAAAGATTGGGCCCTTATCAATCATATTACTTGCAAAACTTGTTACAGTCAACTGCTATAACTGTTTACGGTGGAAGAGAAACAAACAAATACTAGAAAAATCAGTCGAAGAGATCCATAACTACCCAGCTGAAAAATTCCATAGTCGAGCTTTGCCACTTTACTACTAAGCTTTGTCACTTCAAATCGACACCATTCCAGTTTATCATTGCAAATCCTAGCTGCCACACCTTCCATGTGACAATCTTCCCATCGTGCCCTAATGAGGGCTTCAAACAAAATGAAATGTAAAAATTCATTTTACCATTGGTATGTCGGGCTTAGGTCCACATGTTTTAGAATGCCCAATTCCAAATGAAATGACCTTTATGTCACCTTTAATGCCCGATGTGTTCAACACTTTGCAATAAACATTAAACCATATAATAAACCACAAAAGTATTGATAGTGCCACAAATAAATATGAGCAACAATCATTGTCCAATCCAAATAAGTATTGGCAAGGTAATGTGAATAA
Organism: Sequoia sempervirens; assembly: GCA_007258455.2. Lineage (NCBI taxonomy): Eukaryota > Viridiplantae > Streptophyta > Pinopsida > Cupressales > Cupressaceae > Sequoia > Sequoia sempervirens. The sequence continues at coordinate 2,860 of VDFB02285141.1, read as the reverse complement.
CCACTTAGTGCTCGATCACTTTCCATTGTTAAGTGACTTTTTGAGAAAGTCATTTCCTTTGTTAAACCATAATTGTCATGTCGATCAATATTCAAAAACCTCAAATTTCGATTACCTACCACATGTTAAATATGCCAAATGAGAAATCAAACCTTATTCCAAATGATATGACCTCTGAAGCCTTTAGAACTAGGTCATAGAGAATAATAATTCCATCAGTGGGGTTTTAATCCCATTAACATTGTTGACAAATATATGTCAAGCACATGATTGCATTAACAATAAATACAATGTGCCCATAACACAAGAATATGCCAAGCATTAGTCAACCTGTATTGAATGTTGTCCTTGAGTATATCAAGTGAAACAAAGAATGTTGTGAAACTATGAATGTTGAATTATGAATAACCATCCAATATGTTCAAAACCACTATTGTTTGATATCACCATATTCACATTGTGACTTTAATGATTAGGTCAAAACATCATGAATGCATTAAAACAATACAATAGTGTAATAACTTAAGATTGACAATGTACTAATATATCATTCAAAGACAACCTGAATATACCTACTGAATATACCTGTGGCAAACATTGTGACATGTAGTCTTTGAGGAATCAAACTATTGAAACACAAGCAATAAACATTATCAGCCTCAACAAATGTATATATATCAAACATCTGAATCAAAGACCTGTAACTGTAACATGTAACTGCAAATCATCCATACGAGAAATCAATGTGAGTTCCAAAGCACTACATAATCAATTTTGACATCAAGGAAAAACCACAAAACAACTGAAAGCCAACAAACTCCCCCTTTGTCCTTAATGGAAAAACACATATCATCTCTCCCCCTTTTTTCCTCAATGACAAAGACTAAAAGAAGAGAATGTGAGATGTCAATAAACAACTGACAAGCCAACCAACTATCCAACCAAACCAGCTGCAAATAGAACTCAAGAATCAAAGACTATCAGCATATCATTACTTCAATCATAATCAAGTAACTCTGTGGCATATAACTCCTTGTGTTCATCACATGATAAAACACAATATCTTTGCATCCACAACAATCAAATAACCTTTCTACACCAAATACCAACTGTATAAACAATGTTACCAGCATGAATAACCATATACCAAGGGATTAATTATGCACTTCACAAGAAGTTTTGTCACCTGCAAGGTAGCATCTACTACATCAAAAGTATTATGATCTTCTCCCCCTATTTGAGATAACAAAGCAAACAAGATTCTCAAGAATCTCACTGCAAATCTCTTTCAAGCACGATACTCTCATAAAACATGATACTATTCAACAATGTCACAAGAATCAAATCTCAAGATACTCTTACCAATTAGCCTTGCTCCCCCTTTGTCACTTACTTATCATGGATATCATAAGCAAAAACAAGATCACATCATTTTCAAAGTATTAGAAAGAGATTCATAATCATAAACAAGTTGATCATTATTTTGAGAACATAGGATCATCACTTATGCTACTCCCCATGTCTATCATGGCCATACCAAATTCAAACTCCACCTTGCAACAGTACCTTGTAAAAACACACTATCACCTTCTTCTTCATATATTTACTAGGACACTTGCAACTGCAACAATATTAGGATACATAAACACAAAATGATCATTGTCCTAAGAGTGCAATGTTCTGTCACCAATCACATTTTTAAGTCTTCCTTCAACTACCAAAAAAAATTGTGATTGTAAGAATCAATTCTTGAATTGTCATCAATTTCTTCATTTTGCAAGAACATTGAAAATTCATTATGCCACATGTAAGCCATATCAAACACTTACTTTGAATATCAATACCACTGTTCTTAAGTAGAGACTCTGTCAAAGAAGAGTCATTGTCATTCAGAAACCTGTTAGTCAACTGACTGCTAAAACAAACTTCCAGAATCAGCAACATTTATAGATGTATCATGGCTTGTCCAAACAATGGTATTTTTCAAACACCCCTATATTGAAGCTTGATGTATTATGTATTCATTGAAAGTTAAAACACTCTAAAAGAAGAAAAATAGAGATAGAATGGTATGCACATCAAGAAATCGCAGTGCTTAGACATCTTATGTTAAGAGCCAAGAATGATTTTATTGATATCACTACTTGTTATGTTATGCTTGCTTTCAAGACCTCACACTCCTTGTTTGTTCATTGTGACCATGTCCATCATTCTCAGTTCAAGATATTGTGTGTACAAGATACAAACTATCAAGAGAAACAAATGCTTACACTTTGATTACTGAAAAACAATGCAAAGAGATAAATTCTTTGCTCAAATAATCATTCACCCATAAAGACTGCACCATCACTCCAAGGTTTGCATATGCATAAAGTTTGTCACCTGTTCTCTACAAAACAAAACAAATATATTATTGCAAGTCAAATTACTCCATCATTAAAGTTGGAAACATTTACAACATCATAGAGAATTGCTACTACAATACCAACATTATTCTTACAATTGCATAAGATCTGTCACCATTATGATTGTAGTCATCAAACTACTAACTGTCCTTTACCAAGTGAGCATGAACAAGTAACATGCATAGATACTACTAAAAAATAAATTTGTAACTGATCCATCAAAACTTAATGAAAAATTATTCCACCACATCCTAAGACTCCTTAGGGGTAGAAAATAAAACATTGGATCACTCCCCCTAAAACTATGTAGCCATTACATGCTAAGAGATAATCCTTGTACATCATGCAGAAGACTAAGTCCTCCCTTCTCCTTTCCTTTCCTTCTTCTCTAGACCCTTAAAGATCCATTTCCTGATGACTTCTCCCTACAAAATGTTGCTTTATGACCAAATTCA
>VDFB02285140.1:0-35335 GCA_007258455.2 Sequoia sempervirens | reverse complement strand
ACATCAAGAAATCGCAGTGCTTAGACATCTTATGTTAAGAGCCAAGAATGATTTTATTGATATCACTACTTGTTATGTTATGCTTGCTTTCAAGACCTCACACTCCTTGTTTGTTCATTGTGACCATGTCCATCATTCTCAGTTCAAGATATTGTGTGTACAAGATACAAACTATCAAGAGAAACAAATGCTTACACCTTGATTACTGAAAAACAATGCAAAGAGATAAATTCTTTGCTCAAATAATCATTCACCCATAAAGACTGCACCATCACTCCAAGGTTTGCATATGCATAAAGTTTGTCACCTGTTCTCTACAAAACAAAACAAATATATTATTGCAAGTCAAATTACTCCATCATTAAAGTTGGAAACATTTACAACATCATAGAGAATTGCTACTGCAATACCAACATTATTCTTACAATTGCATAAGATCTGTCACCATTATGACTGTAGTCATCAAACTACTAACTGTCCTTTACCAAGTGAGCATGAACAAGTAACATGCATAGATACTACTAAAAAATAAATTTGTAACTGATCCATCAAAACTTAATGAAAAATTATTCCACCACATCCTAAGACTCCTTAGGGGTAGAAAATAAAACATTGGATCACTCCCCCTAAAACTATGTAGCCATTACATGCTAAGAGATAATCCTTGTACATCATGCAGAAGACTAAGTCCTCCCTTCTCCTTTCCTTTCCTTCTTCTCTAGACCCTTAAAGATCCATTTCCTGATGACTTCTCCCTACAAAATGTTGCTTTATGACCAAATTCATTACATCTATAGCAAACAACTGAAGATTTGCACTCTCCTACATAATCTTTTAGAAACAATTTATCACAATTTCTTGCAATATGACCTAACTGACTACATCTGAAGCATGTGATAATACCATAGTTCCTTTTCTAATCATTTTTCTTCACTTTAATCCAACATTCAAATGCTTTGTGGCCATATTCAAAACAGGAATAACAATAGCCTGAAAAAGAACAATTATACCTCATCAATTTACCTTTCCAAGCAGAGGGAGATCCTGTGAATCTGTTTGTTCTATTCCTTCCTCCTCTGTTGATATCCTTGTGTTGTTTGTTTCCTACAGTTTCAAGGTCAGCAACATGAAAGTTTAAATCTACCTTTGTTCTAGGTTTTTTTCTAACCTTAGAGCATTGTCCCTCCTCTAAGCCTAGACCACCTTTGTCACTTGGAGCTTTCTATGCACCAATAATTTTATCCAAAGTCATAGAGCCATTCTCTTTAATTTTCTCATCACTTAATTGCTTTGATACTTTATCAATGTTCCTCAGTAAAACCACTTGCCACTCAAGTTTTTCTATACTCTGTTCTTTTACCTTAAGTTGGCTTTTAACGTCTTCCTCAATCTTTCTAGCTTCTTCAACTTGTAACTTAGCTTCCACAAGATTTGAGCTTATTTTTTCTATGATATTTTTTTCTTGTTGAAGTTTCCTTTTTAAATCTTGGTTCTCTCTTCTAAGTTGCTTAATTGTATTTAGATCACACATAAGTTCACCTTCCAAATAAATCTCACTTTCTTGTTCATCATATTCCCGTTCAGAGTTAATTTCACCCAAAGAATGATCTTCTTCTTCATTAATTTCTTGGCCATTTGAATGTTCATTAGTAATCTCTATAGATTTAGACTCAATCTGATTTTCTTCAGAACTATGAAGATTTGCACAATCATAACTTTCAGATGAGCCACAACTTGTTTTAGTTTTCAAAGATATCTCCTCTTGCAACTGACCATTTTGATTCATTTCAATCAATTTGTCCCAAACTTCCTTTGCATTCCTGCAATGCATAACCTTAGCAATAATTTCATTTGGAAAACTATTGAAAATAGCATCTATAGCCCTAGCATTGAATTCAAGAGTCGTCTTCTCCTCATATGTAGAAGGAGATGTCACAGATACAGTGCAACCTCTTTCTACTGTTGCCCACACATCAAACCCTAAGGAAGACAAATATGTCTACATCTTGTGTTTCCAAAGAATAAAGTTGGTACCTTCAAACTGAGGTGTTCTAAATGTAGGATACTCTATCAATTCTGGGTTATTGTTTATGGTCTCTTCTTCATTACTCCTCATATTAAGTTCAAGGAGAACTTGATGGTTAGTATTTTGTTGTGAACTTCTTTTTCCCTTATTCCTTCTACCTTTTTCCATATTAGAGACAACACTTCAATACCGGGAATCCTTAAGTCTATTAGACTTTATTAATCAAGGATTTGGCTCTAGCCACAGAAGTACCTTCTTGATCTTGAGATATGTTTGATAGACTTCCAATAACCGAAATCTATCTAGGTGGATTATACCTATGAAAGGACCCTATGCTCTTATACCAATTGTTGGAAGACTGAAATCACTGAGAGGGGGGGTGAATTAGTGATTTAGAAAAGTCACAATCTTTTAAAAATAGGAATCTATGTTTTCTTTTGAACCAAGAGGACAAATGATAGTTTGTGAAGCAAACTTGACTTGTGCATTAAACATGAATTAGGAATATGAATAAAACATTGACATGAATTGAGACATAGGCTAAACCAAATGAATACTTTTATACTTTCTCTTGTATCAGAGTTCACATTAATAACAAAACATTTGTGCATGACATTTTGATATAAACATTTGCAGAAGTGAAGAAAAAACAAAAGACCAAATGACTGTTTATAGAGCAGATTTTACTAGTGCTAAACAGTATTGTATTTGCATTAACCATGAATCAAATAGACATATCATCAATAAAGACTGAAGTCAAGATGATTTACACATTCACATGTATCAGAGCCCACAACAGAACCTTATATGCATGATATATTGATTTAAACATCGAGAGAGATGCAAGATTGAAACATAACAACATTTAATGCAATTGATGACATATTGAGATCAAACAAATAAGAATAATCACACACAAAATCATCACATAACACAACATTTTTTTTGGAGTGGAAAACCCTCTTGGGGAATAAAAACCACTCGAAAAATCTATCTCTTTATTCACTTAGAGCACCAACTCTTCACAGTTCAGGAGCACCAACTCCACAAAAATTCAAAAGCACCAACTTCATGAGATACAGGAGCACCAACTCCTTTACAATGCAACACAATTATAGTATTCTATCATAACCCTAGAAGTGCAATTTGCAGTCCTAGAATTTCAATAGAGGACTATAAAAAATTTCAATAAGCACATTGAAGAATGTTGTATGAGAATGACAACATCTTCCTTAAGCACAATAATCTGAGTATCAATATAAAGATTTTCAATGCAATACAACTTTTGTATAGTATATCTGAAACATCATATTCCTCTTTCAGATCACACAAAAAATGCCTAAAAGCCATCTTTTAAAGACACTAAGAATAATAATCTCTTAAAGCAGTTTGTGTAAATGTTAACCAACTCGGGTTAGGGTTTAAATGGAAAACCCTAAATAGTCCTTCAAAAAATAAACCCTTGCAACAAAACAATTACAAAATCACCACCAAGAAATTATTCAGTTATAGCCGAATCTTGTTACCCAAAAACCCTAACGGGTTTAAACACAATCAGCAAATATTGAGCCCTTATCAATAATATTACTCGCAAAACTTGTTACAGCCAACTGCTATAACTGTTTACGGTGGAAGAGAAACAAACAAATACTAGAAAAATCGGTTGAAGAGATCCATAACTACCCAGCTGAAAACCTCCACAGTCGAGTTTTGCCACTTCACTTTACTACCGAGCTTTGTCACTTCAAGTCGACACCATTCCAGTTTATCATTGCAAATCCTAGCTGCCACACCTTCCATGTGACATTCTTCCCATCATCCCCTAATGAGGGCTTCAAACAAAATGAAATGTAAAAATGTGTTTTACCAGTGGTATGTCGGGCTCAGGTCCACATGTTTTAGAATGCCCAATTCCAAATGAAATGACCTTTATGTCACCTTTAATGCCCGATGTGTTTAGCACTTTGCAATAAACATTAAACCATATAATAAACTACAAAAGTATTGATAGTGCAACAAATAAATATAAGCAACAATCATTGCCTGATCCAAATAAGTATTGACAAGGTAATGTGAATAACCACTTAGTGCTTGATCACTTTCCATTGTCAAGTGACTTTTTGAGAAAGTCATTTCCTTTGTTAAACCATAATTGTCATGTCGATCAATAATCAAAAACCTCAAATATTGATTACCTACCACATGTTAAATATGCCAAATGAAAAATCAAACCTTATGCCAAATGATATGACCTTTGAAGCCTTTAGAATTAGGTCATAGAGAATAATAATGCCATCAATGGGGTTTTAATCCCATTAACATTGTTGACAAATATATGTCAACCACATGATTGCATCAAAAATAAATACAATGTGCCCATAACACAAGAATGTGCCAAGCATTAGTCAACCTGTATTGAATGTTGTCCCTAAGTATATCAAGTGAAACAAAGAATGTTGTGAAATTGTGAATGTTGAATTATGAATAACCATCCAATATGTTCAAAACCACTGTTGTTTGATATCACCATATTCACATTGTGACTTTAATGATCAGGTCAAAACATCATGAATACCTTAAAACAATACAATAGTGCAATAACTTAAGATTGACAATGCACTAATATATCATTCGAAGACAACCTGAATATACCTGATGAATATACCTGTGGCAAACATTGTGACATGTAGTCTTTGAGGAATCAAACTACTGAAACACAAGTAAGAAACATTGTCAGCCTCAACAAATGTATATATATCAAATATCTGAATCAAAGACCTGTAACTGTAACATGTAACTGCAAATCATCCATATGAGAAATCAATGTGAGTTCTAAAGCATTGCATAATCAATTTTGACATCAAGGACAAACCACAAAACAACTGAAAGCTAACAGGATAATGTTTAGGGTTTAGGTTATAAGGTTGAGGATATATGGTATAGGGATGAGGGTTGAGGATGTAGGGTTTAGGATTTAAGGTATAGGGTTGAGGGTTAAGGGATAATTTTTAATGTTGAGGGTACAAGGTTAAGTATATAGGGTTGAGGGTATTGGGTTTAGGATTGAGGGTGTATGGTACATGATTGAATGTAGGGTTTAGGGTTTAAGTTTATGGTGGAGGGATAATGTTCAGGGTTTTGCTTATAAGGTTGAGGGTATAGGGTATAGGGTTAGATAGAGAGAATTAGAAAGGGAAGGTGGGTGGGAGGAAGGAAGAGATAGAAAGGGGGAGATAGAGAATATTAGAGAGGGAAGGAGGGAGGGAGGGAGAGAGAGGTGAGGCCGCATTTGTTTGAGGCATTGATGCATTAACAAGGTAGTGCTCGTTGTATAAAAAAATGCCACAAAGAAATGGGCACTCATAGTGATGTACATCATTGTGAGACCCATTTATTTGTGGCATTTTTCATACAACGAGAACTGCCTTGTCAATGCTACCGTATTGACGCATTTACAAGGAAGTGCTCGTTGTTTAAAAAAATGCCTCAAAGAAATAGGGTCTCACGGTTTTTTTCATATAATGAGCACTACCTTGTCAATGCTACCACATTGATGCATTGACAAGGTAGTGAGCTTAGTTTTCATTGCATGAAAAATTGCCTCAAAGAAATGGATTCTCACATCACCGTGAGACCCCATTTCTTTGAGGCATTTTTTGATATAATGAGCATACCTTGTCAATGCTACTCACTATGAGACCCCATTTCTTTGAGGCATTTTTTGATACAATGAGCACTACCTTGTAAATGCTACTCACCATGAGAACCCATTTCTTTGAGGCATTTTTTCATACAACAAGCACTACCTTGTCAATGTTCTGTATTAACGCATTGACAAGGTAGTGCTCGTTGTATCAAAAAATTCCTCAAAGAAATGAGGTCTCATGGTGATGTGAGAACCCATTTCTTTGAGGCATTTTTTCATACAACGAGCACTACCACATCAATGCTACTGTATTGACACATTGACAAGGTAGTGCTCGTTGTATGAAAAAAATCCTCAAAGAAATGGGATCTCATAGTGATGTATATCACCGTGAGACCCCATTTCTTTAAGAAATTTTTCATACGCACTCATTGAAAAGGTAGTTCTCATTGTATGAAAAAATTTCTAAAAGAAATGGGGTCTCATGGTGATGTATATCACCATGAGACCCCATTTCTTTGAGGCATTTTTTCATATAATGAGCATGGTAGCATTGACAAGGTAGTGCTCTTCTTGTTTTTTAAAGAGGTTCTTCTTCTTTGAAAATTAAGGTTTCTTATTTTTGCAATCCTCTTCTTTTTCAGTGTTATCCTTTTTGCTATAAGGACATTTAGTAGCAAAATTTCCTATCTTACCATAGTTAAAGCATTTAAAGGGTAGCTCACCTTTGTACTTTCCAGAGCCTCTTCTTAATATTTTTACAAAGTTAGATTCTTCTTCATCAGTCTTCTAAGATTCAGATGTAGATGCTTCTACCTTTTCCCTTTTGGATGTTTTGAATGTTGCTTCTCACTTGGAGGTATCTGCATCTCTTGTTCTCATCTCATCGGCAATGAAGGTGTCATACAAATCATCAAAAATGAGTTTGTTTAGATCTCTTGCTTCCTCTATTGCAGATATTTTAGAGTCATACCTTGATGGCAAGGATCTTAAGACCTTTTTGACAATGACAAATTCTTTCATCTCTTCTCCAAGGCCTGTAATTGCATTAACTATTTCATCTACCCTGAGGAGGTAGTCTACAATTTTCTATTCATCATTCATCTTAATACTTTCAAACTTTCCTTTGTAAGTTTGTATCTTGGCTTGTTTAACTTTATCATCACCCTCATAGATGCTCTTCAATTTACCCTAGATCTCATGGGCTATTTGACAGTGCATGATTTTGACAAACTCTAATTTTGTCAATCCACAAAGAATTGCATTTTTAGTCTTTACATTTGCTTCATATGATTTCTTTCCATCCTGGTCAGTGGGAGGTGTAGCTAGAATAACATAAGCATTTACCATAGACATCTAGACATCAAACCCTAAATTTGACAAATAATCTTCCATCCTTATACTCCAAAAAGCATAGTTTGATCTACGTGGACAACCCAATATGGGAAAAACCACGGTGAGAATAGCTACTAGGATCTATTGTCCCAATCTAGCCTCACAATAAAACCTCGCTGCTTACAAAGTTTAAGGGAACCAACCCTAAGGAGACACCAATCCCCTGATTTAAGAGCACCAACTCTAAGGAAGTACCTACTCCTTAACTGAGCACCAACTCAACTTTCTGATGGCACCAACCAATCAGACTTACAATAAAAATTATGGAGCTACAACTCCTAATAACAAGGTGATTCAAATGATCCAATTCAATGTTACATACCTATTCTGCAACTACTCATTCTCTGCTATGTTCTGCAAGCATTTTCTCTCTCTTTTTCTGCTAACTCATCATCTACATACCTCTCTTCTCTTTTCTCTTCCCCTATTTCTACTATATCTCTCTTTTGCACACTTAATGCATATCCTAGATGATGTGAACAAATATTTTGTCTAGTTCTTCCTTCTCACACAACATTCATTCTTAATCATTGATAATTATTCCTATTTTTCTAGACTTATCTCGTATTTCTTCACCGACAAGTCTCACCTTTCTCGAGCCATGCACCACTACCCTAATTCATTGTATCTTGTATTTTTAGCATGTTTCATACCTAGAGTTTTTATTTGCATTTAATTTCATACATGTAGGATTTGATCTGTATCAAATCTTCTAACCATCTGTACCTTTTGTCAGCCATATCATTCAACCACCATTAAAAATCCAACTTTATAGCAATTAATTTTTCTTTTTGTGTTGACACACTGCTTTCAACCATTTGCATTGTGTTTTACTATCTAGCCGTTGAGAGAATCAAATATTTGAATGTTGATCATAGATCTACAACTTCATGCCTTGATTTGATGATCATGGTCAACCACTTCAACTTTAAAGCACAATCGTTAGATGAGATTGACTTTAAATATGTGTTGTCACTCTCCATCACATATCATATGCTTAGTGTATTTTTGCATCATGTTTGAAGAGTGATATAAGTGATGTATAGGAGCTACACGATACAATGAATATTTTCAACCTTTTATCATGGACATGCATTCTCATTCCACATTTTTTTCAAGCCAACATGGGGACCCACCAATCCTTTTGTGAAATAGCAAAAACCATCTGATCTACACCTTCAACGTGCACCGTCAATATTTATTGCACACAACTTCCCTAACGTATTTTAGCTTTTCACTTTTAGAATGAAATATGCAATGCATATTAACATTGCATTGAAATCGCCTTTGAACACTTGTCACCCTTTCGTGCTATCACAATTTTATCCTTGTCAAAGTGGATTAGCATAGTGATGCCCCAATAACCATTGATCTCTGACTTCTTGTGCATTGTCCATTGATCTTTCCAAAGTAAAGAGTCTTGAGCTCGATCCCACTAGACACATGGTGTGTTTTCACAATTCCTTAGAGACAAGAGCTAACATCAGTCAAATAGCTTTGTGGGCACACATGAGTCACCTGATCTTCAATCACCAATTACCACCGTTGATCAAGTATTAAGTGTAGAATTTAGGAAACATTAAAGTCTTTGATTTTCGTTGATCTGATAATTGCTAGTATGAGGGGTCGGTTGCACAATGACTGAGAATACTTAAGTCATAACTTAAGTGACTGGAAACCATTTACTAGCAATCAATTGAGAAAAAGGAAATTGAAGCGTTGTGACTAAAAACCCTTAGGGTTTTTCTATTAAACCCTAATCAGATTAGAGAGCACAAATAATTCATTTCTCAAATCATCTCTTATCATTTGAACCTACAAACCATATATCTAGAATGTACTCAAAAAACCTAGAACATATTTTCTATCAGTTTCCTTTGCAACCTTCCAAAAATAGTCTTTGTAAAAGCATGACAACTTTTCACGACAATATTGTAACTTTTAATGTAATATTACAACTTTGCAAAATATGTTTTTCTTTCCATCAAACTTCACCATTCTACCTATGACTAATCCGCTGACATCAATGACATCCATAATTTCCAACATTCTCCCTTTTGACATCAATTTGATACCTTATAACATCAATGACAATCATATTTCCAATAGGTGTACCTTGCTACCTTCTCCTTGTTGGCTTCTGAATGTCCCGCTCTAATCAAAAGAGTGTGAAACTCCTCAATGTATTCCTTATCTATTTTCCCTTGTTGTCTCAATCCATGTATCTTCTTTAATAATTCCAACTCATAATCCATTGGAATGGATTGGCATTAAGCTTCTCTACCATTCTATCCCACTTTTCAATCCTTTCCTTTCCTCTCCTATCTCTTTCAATATGTATTTCTCTCCACCAAATACTTGTATGCCATTTCAACTTGTCTTTGCAAACTTCACTCTGTCAAGGTCTTCAATCTCTTCAAATTAAAAGAATTCTTCCATGGTTTATGAGCTCCTCTGGATTCAAGCTTCCATTAAATGATGAGACCTCCATCTTTGGTCTTTTTCCAATCTTGGAAAGGGCCCTAAGCAATCTGATTTCTCCAAGATCCATTTCATCCTATTCTTCTTCTTCTTTGAATATCTCCTCATTCTTAGCTTCATCTTCACTCCCATCTCTTTCTCTGTGCACAACTCTTCTACATAGCTTTTCTTGCAATGTCTCAACTTGCCTTCTAAGGGCTCTAAAATCTTCCATATCAGGAGGGTTTCTACCTCCACATCTTCCCCTACCTCTTCGGTCCACTCTTGGAGGAATTTTTAACAACACCCACAGTCATAGGTCCTGTCACTAGTACAAAATCAATAATATGTGACTAAAAAAACTACTAAAAAATGCTTATAAATGACTAAACATGGTTGTGTGACTAGAAGTAGTTTATTTCCAATCATTTATAAGGCGATTGAATTGATGACTAAACCATTTTTAGTCATTCGGTTGATCAATTTGGTTGTTAATTTAGTCGCCCGATTGATCAATTTGGTTGTTAATTTAGTCGCCCGATTGATCAATTTGGTCGTTGATTTAGTTGTCTAAATGATTGACTTATTCATTAATTTAGCTATCTGATTGATCGATTTAGTCGTTGATGTAGTCGTTACTTTGATTGATTTGGCAATGTGTAATTTAGTCATTGATTGTTTTAAACTAGTCACTTATTCGGTCATTTTTTTATTCATTGGTATATTTTTTCGTTAATTTAGTCATTGATTGATGTAAACTAGACACTTATTTAGTCATTTTTATTCATTGATTTTCATCCATTGGTAGTGTATATAGTCATTAATTTTAATCATCATTTTAATCAATTTGGTAGTTTATTTAATTATTTTTGTTCACTGATTTCTGTCAACTAATAGGTATATTGATACATTGTTTATTAATTGCATAATCATTATATTTAGTCATATTTATTCACTAATTTATGTCAGTTGGTAGTATATTTAGTCAATTGGTATTTTATTTAATTGTTTTTGTTCACTAATTTCTGCCTATAAGTGTTGCAAATGAGACAATGTTTTAATTGAGGTTTAAACATATAAAAACATAGAAAAACATAATCAATCATTCATTTTCACATAATGAAACAACTATTAAGAAGGAAAAATACTGAAATTTTATTGAGAAAATGTGTTCTTACAGTAGATACAAGATAGAAACGTGTCTTTGCTTTGAAAAATGTATTGTTACAAAGTGTGTTTCTCAGTGCTATGATTGAGAAAATAGAGTTACAATGCCTTTTTTGTGCTTATGCAAGATATTACAATTTTGATGACAATTCTATGCTGCAACTTATTTGCAACTACACATACATGTATGTTGCACTCTCTGCAACTTTTCCTCTTCTCTACACCTCTTTATCTACTTTGTATTGACTTCTTTTTTTGCACCCTTGTTCTCTGCGTCTACTGCTTACACAACATATCCCCTCTTCTATAATGCACCACTTTGAATGAGTGGAACCCAAACAAAAAGAGAAAAACATAATCAAGGGGTTTTACATTACAGGTGTAGTAAGATAGAACATTCTCTGTTCTACTCACAGAATGTGCATCCAAATCATTTTTTTTGGTTTTTGTTTGGGTTCAACTTATTTAGGCTCATACATTCTTTGTCTACAACTTCACTCTCCACACTTTGCTATTGCTAACCCTTCTTTTTCTTTTATGCACTTACGGCTAACACTATGATTTTTTTCACATAATTTAGTGGCCACCATGTGAAGGTCCCTTCTTTCTCTTTCAGACAGACAACTTCATCTATTTTTTTCTGGATGAGGAAGGGGTATGTTTATTGAGACCTATAAAATAATTACATTTGCATCTCATGTTCCTTTCAATTTGACTCCATGTACAATAGATAGTGAGTGAATCTGCCCAATGCCCACAACAACACCATCATGTGGATCCAACACCTCAATTGTATCCCCTTCTTGGAGTTTATCAATAAATGTCTACAAAAAAAAAATACTCATTATATTGAGATATAAAACACACATTATATTGTTTTTGATAGTTGTATGTAATGTCTTATGTCTTAGAACAAATGAGTTTTTGTATGAGCTTTTATAAAACACTCTATTACAACTAAGCTCTAAGCTTCAATATGTAAGTTATATGTTCTCCCTTATTTCCATAATCTATGTATACTAGCTAATTACACCTTAGTATTATTCTAACCAGCTTCTATCAAATAGGTAATGATTACCCTTATTTACATAATAAAACAACCATTACTTACTTGAATAGTACTTGAACAATACTTACTTGCATGTGGTTTCATAGCACTCACCTCGAGTTCAACACGACTACCACTATGAATATCATGTGCATGCTCGTCAAGTTCATCATCATTATAACCACTATCAACATCATTGCAGACATGAAGTTGTATAGCTTTGCAGAGAGTTCTATTAATAGGGCCTTTTTCTTTTTGTCCTTCTTTCATATAATTGCTCTGCATCATGTGGTTTAATCATCATGCAAAAATTAATATAAGTCAAGTAAAGAATGCAAAAGCTATAAATTTTTGTCCAAAAGAACATTTTAAGCATGAAGAATGAAAAAACATTGGGACAGATAACTAACAACTATTATATTAATTACCTCAACTTCAGGACAACTAAGATGACTATGTTGTGCATTCTTGTCCACTTCATCACTATCAATATCAACAACTCTGTTGAAACCATCAAAGCATTTTTGTTGTCCACTTCATCACTATCAATATCAGCAACTTTGCTAACCCTTCTTTTTCTCTTTTGCACTTACAGCTAACACTTTGTGATTTTTTCCAAATATTTTAGTGGCCACTGTGTGAAGGTCCCTTCTTTCTCTTTCAGACAAAAAACTCCATCTATTTTTTCTAGATGAGGAAGAGGTATGTTACTTGAGACCTATAAAATACTTACATTTGCATCTCCTGGTCCTTTCAATTTGACTCCATGTACAATAGATAGTGAGTGGATCTGCCCAATGCCCACAACAACACCATCATGTGGATCCAACACCTCAACTATATCCCCTTATTGGAGTTTATCAATAAATGTATGCAAAAACATAAAAATGCACATTATATTGAGATATAAAACACACATTATATTGTTTTTGGCAACTGTATGTAATATCTTATGTCTTGGAACAAATGAGTTTTTGTATGTGCTTTTATAAAACACTCTATTACAACTAAGCTCTAAGCTTCCATATGTAAGTTATATGTTCTCCCTTATTTCCATAATCTATGTATACTAGCTAATTACACCTCACTACTATTCTAACCAGCTTCTATCAAATAGGTAATGATTACCCTTATTTACATAATAAAACAACCATTACTTACTTGAATAGTACTTGAACAGTACTTACTTGCATGTGGTTTCATAGCACTCACCTTGAGTTCAACACGACTACCACTATGAATATCATGTGCATGTTCGTCAAGTTCATCATCATTATAACCACTATTAACATCATTGTAGACATGAAGTTGTACAGCTTTGTAGAGAGTTCTATTGATAGGACCTTTTTATTTTTGTCCTTTCATATAATTGCTCTGCATCTGTGGTTTAATCATCATGCAAAAATTAATATAATTCAAGTAAAGAATGCAAAAGCTATAACTTTTTGTCCAAAAGAACATTTTAAGCATGAAGAATGACAAAACAATGGGACAAATAACTGACAACTATTATATTAATTACCTCAACTTTAGGACAACTAAAATGATTGTGTTGTGCATTCTTGTCCACTTCATCACTATCAATATCAACAGCTTTGTTGACACCATGAAGGCATTTTTGTTTTCCTATTGTTTGGATAAAATTGCTCTGCATGTGGTTTAACCATCGTGCAAAAAATATACAAAGCATTCAATAGTCAAGTAAAGAATGCAAGCTATAAATTTGTCCAAAAGAACATTTTCTAGATCACTCCAATAATAAAGAAACTGGGTTGGATTCTCCCACGCTCAGATTTCAATAATCTACATATTAAGAGGCATTTTTATATAGAACTGCCAAACAAGAAGAAATGAGATTAATAGAGCCTCTTACCTCATCTGAATACATGGATTTATGCTCATTCCATGTAGAAATTATAAGGTTGACGACATGAACCAACTGCATAACTTGTTGACTGAGACCTAATATGCAACTCATTACCTTTTGGTACCCTAGTTCATTTGAGTTGACATGATCTACATAGGCTCCTACTGGGCATTGAACAAATGGTTGTGAAATCTCTATTGATGAACTAGATTTCAACTTCATCCTACTCTTGGATTTACTAGCATCTAGTGTTGCCATATAATTGACAATATCTTCTACACCTGCTTCCCTATTACTGTTTTCCACCTATAATACAATGTCAATTTCAACATATAGTCAGTTCAATAAAAAATTGAAATAAATAACACAATGTAAATTGAACCAAAAATCCATACACTTACTGCAAATTTGTCCATTTTAGCGTGCAACCTGCCTCAGCCAAATGTATATCCAGCCCTCACATTATCTCTTGCTCTCTTGCCTCTGTTACTCTTTGCCAAATATTCTTTGAAATGCATACTTTCTCTCAATGCCTCCCACTCTTTGGAAGATAGACTGGAGTCAAACCTCTCTTTTCTCAACATGATTATTTTTCTACAAACATGATCTACATAGGCTCCTATTGGGCATTGAACAAATGGTTGTGAAATCTATGTTGACGAACTAGATTTCAACTTCATCCTACTCTTGGATTTACCAGCATCTAGTGTTTCCATATAATTGACAATATCTTCTACACCTACTTCTCTATTACTGTTTTCCACCTAAAATACATGTCAATTTCAACATATAGTCAATTCAATAAAAAATCAAAATAAATAACACAATGTAAATTTTCCAAAAATCCATACACTAACTACAAATTTGTCCATTTTGGCGTGTAACCTGCCTCAGCCAAATGTATATCCATCCCTCACATTATCTCTTACTCTCTTGCCTCTATTACTCTTTGCCAAATATTCTTTGAAATGCATACTTTCTCTCAATGCCTCCCACTCTTTGGAAGATAGACTGGAGTCAAACCTCTCTTTTCTCAACATGATTGTTTTTCTACAAACATGATCTACATAGGCTCCTACTGGGCATTGAAAAAATGGTTGTGAAATCTCTATTGACGAACAAGATTTCAACTTCATCCTACTCTTGGATTCACTAGCATCTAGTGTTGCCATATAATTGACAATATCTTCTACACATGCTTCTCTATTACTGTTTCCACCTAAAATACAATGTCAATTTCAACATATAGTCAGTTCAATAAAAAATTGAAATAAATAACACAATGTAAATTGAACCAAAAATCCATACACTTACTACAAATTTGTCCATTTTGGCATGCAACCTGCCTCAGCCAAATGTATATCTAGCCCTCACATTATCTCTTGCTCTTTTGCCTCTGTTACTCTTTGCCAACTATTCTTCGAAATGCATACTTTCTCTCAATGCCTCCCACTCTTTGGAAGATAGACTAGAGTCAAACCTCTCTTTTCTCAACATGATTGTTTTTCTACAAACATGATCTACATAGGCTCCTACTGGGCATTGAACAAATGGTTGTGAAATCTCTGTTGACGAACTAGATTTCAACTTCATCCTACTCTTGGATTTACTAGCATCTAGTGTTGCCATATAATTGACAATATCTTCTACACCTGCTTCTCTATTACTGTTTTCCACCTAAAATACAATGTCAGTTTCAACATATAGTCAGTTCAATAAAAAATTGAAATAAATAACACAATGTAAATTGAACCAAAAATCCATACACTTACTACAAATTTGTCCATTTTGGCGTGCAACCTACCTCAGCCAAATGTATATCCAGCCCTCACATTATCTCTTGCTCTCTTGCCTCTGTTACTCTTTGCCAAATATTCTTCGAAATGCATACTTTCTCTTAATGCCTCCCACTCTTTGGAAGATAGACTGGAGTCAAACCTCTCTTTTCTCAACATGATTTTTTTTCTACAACTATATCTATAATTGTTCATCAAAATTCTCATCCTTTGCTTGTAATATTTTCTAGAGATTTTTCCACCAGTAGTCTCAAAAGCATTTTCCATTTTTTGTATAACATTTTTCACAGCTCATGGATCTTGCTCTACAAAATTTTATTTGCAAAAATCCAAATGGGCCCTACATCTTACACCCAACTCGGTGGCCCACTTTGTAGCATTTGGCCCAAAGGGATCACCATCTCTCGATACCTCAAGAAAGAATGACTTATTTCCTTCTAATATTATTTCTTTTTGCATTCCGCTCTATAGATCTGTACAAATATTGACTCAATCTTTGCCTTTTGACAAAAGCATCCTCATCTATTAAATTACCACTACCAATATTTTTGGCTGGTCCATTAGTTCCATCAAAATTTCTAGATGCAACAGGTGCACTCTGAGGCATAGTAGATGCAAGTGGTCTCTCTTCATGAATTTCATTAACTAAAACTTCATGCTCCTTGGCCACATCAAGTGTGGCATGAGTAGGTAGATCAGTACCGGTCTCCGCAGATTCCACATCATTAAACACATCCTTTAATGTTGAAAAAAACATCTAACCTGCTATTCCTTTGCCCTAATGTTTTTCAATAATCTCTCTTAGACTTAGTCCTAAGAGATCATCACAACATTACACATCACCATTTTCTATATCAGGCTCCACATCACCATGTGCTATATCAGGTTGCACATCACCATGTGCTATATTAGGCTGCACATCACCATGTGTTATATTAGGCTGCACATCACCATGTGCTATACTAGGCTGCACATCATCACAACTATCATTTTCACCAACTACATTTGTTGAATCACAAAAGTGTCAACTTCTACGAGATGGCAACACTATATCTTTTCTTTCCTTTTGTTTTGTCTCCATTTTTTTTTGCACTCTTTTTGTTGCCTATGAAACAAAAAAAAATTATATTGTCTTATATACATAAAGCTCTTGCCTATAAAATTTCATTAAACACTATTAAACAAATAATAAACTACTTAGTGGATTTACAACTTTCCTTTTCAAACCAAGACTCAAAAAATATTCATTATTCTTGGCCACTTTTTCAATGCGCGTGCGCTCATATTTTGTCACTGGAATTTCAGCATTATGATCACTATCATCTAATTTGTGCCTTACAGTCCTTGTCTTCATTTCCTGAAATCCAAATAAACAATAATGTATAAATCAACAACTTGAATCGATAAAACTTTATTGAGTTCATAAGTTGATAACTATTGACTTTCCAACCCACTGATAACTGCAAATGGAAACTTAAAATAGAATTCAGTTTACAAATTAAAAAGAATTTGTAGTAAAAAACCATGAAGATATTTACAATTATAGGTATCAGAAAAAAATTTCTTAGGGATATATTCACAAGAGAAGAACTCATAAAAACATAACACAAGTAGGATGAAGGAAAAACATAGTCTAGTTCATCATGAGGTGTGTTAGAACCTTAAAATTCTACCTAGTTCCATCATCACAATTAACCTTGAGCTCCATGACCCGAGCCTTGACCCTTATATTCATTTTTATTTTTTACTGAACAAATAAATTTTTTAGGTCTGACTGACACTGAAAGACCTATACAAAGCCAAAAATTCATCATATATATACTTAAGCAAAAAAATGTCCAGCTAAAAACATTCCAAACCCCTTAACACTCTGTTACCGTGATCCCGCAACAGTAATTTGAACCCTTGGCGAGCTGGTGGTGTGTAACAGACAACTTGAAGATATTTACCACCATACCACGAAAGTATTATGATGAGGACGCGATTGGGCGGTATGAGAGAATTTAAATACATCATAAACCGCCATACGGCGAGAAGGAAAATGAAGGGTGTGGTATAGCAAAGAATAACCCGCCATCCCGCGAGGGAGATCATAAAGGCATGCAGTAGGGCGGTATGAACTACTATACCGCGAAAGGATGTGACGAAGCATGTGGTATGGCAGTAAGCCATATGTGACCATTCATGTAAACCACAGTACTGCAAGTTAAACAAGTCAAGCTTGTGATATAGAGGTAAGGATCCCGCTATCTCGCGGTGAAATGCAAAGAAGCATGCGGTATAGCAGTTTATACCCCTCTATCTCGTGACAGTTATAGAAAGTGGTGGCGATAAAGTGGTATTTAATGCACGAATAACATCAACCATCCGATCTTGTAAAATCAATGGTGCATGTTCAAACTCAAATTATGAGCAAAGTATTTGGCGTAAGGTTGATATTAATGTTGACATGACTGAGCTCAAAAGCCATTAAACCAAGAATTTGACATTCTCTTTGCACTCATTTGCAAAAATTATCATGTGGGGAATTGGGAGTTCGAGGAGGTTAATCTCTACAACCATCATAACCTGGGTAAATGCACAGAACTCTTGTGAATTAAGTTTTATGAGTACAAGATTGTTTGGAATTATGCATTTCAGAAGTATAGGAGAAGTAAGATAGTTAAACATCATGCCACCCAAGAAGAAAGAAACTAAAACTAAAAAGGACATCATGATGGCCAAGAAGAAATAACCTGAAACTAAAAAGGAAGAATCTAAGGTTAAAAAGAGGTCCTTACAAAATTCTATCCTGGATATACTCCTTGAATCAATTGACAGAGGATTTAATAAAGTTTTGAATGATGTGGCTCATGGTTGTAGAGATGCCCTTATCCCTATCTCTGGGTTGGAATTGTTCTGGCACTTTTATGAAAAAAGGGAGGGCAAGATTTCAGTGTCAAATCCATGGGTATTAGATTTGGCCAAGTTAATTGTCTCAAATGTTTTTATAGATGTAGAGTTCATCAGAGTATTGGCTCAAAGTTATCATCTTGCTACTAGGTCTGTGATATTTCTAGATGGTTCACCATTAGTTGTGTTGACTAAAGTGGCCATCATTGAATTTTTTGACCTAAACAAATAAGCCCTAACTAAAATTGATTTGCAAAGAAGTAAAGAAGAATATACTAGATTGAGGAGAACCCATAGAAGTGATGAAGTCCCCATTTATATGAAAAGGGGTGTGAACAATAGGGTGATTCCTATATCCCCTTCTGCTAATGAACCATTTGATGTCTCAGATTTCCAATTCTATTTCAAGAAAACCTACTTTGCTCTCTTTCAAGTACTTGGGATAGATGTAGAAGAGTGAATGCCAGTTAGTTTAATGATGATGGCTATGAGGATCCAAAACCCTGAGACGAACATTGAATATGATTTTGCCTCATATCTTGAGAAAGCATTGCATGAAGGATTTTGCAAGTCATGGAAAATAGAGCCCCCATAACATTCAGGCAATATTCTTTGTTGTGCCCCCTGATATTATACAAGAATAAAGATAGATGGACCAAAAGGATGTGTTTGGGTCAAATTGACAAGTAGGGGAATTTGCAGCTAGTGCAACTATGGTGTTATATATGGGACATCAAATGTAAGAATTCAAATTATGTGATATTACATGATGACTTTGTGTATAGAATTATGAGAGTTCTTGGCCACTAACCACCAAGACTGCACACACTTGCGCTACAATTGTTAAGACCTTTGGCTTTGAAACCTGAGCAAGGCCATACTCATACCTTTAGTGATTGGTTTTTTCTACAAGATACCACAATAATCAGGATTTATGGATGCCCACATGCCCCACATATACTGCCAAAGTTTGTCCCCCTTCGATTAGCCTTTTTAGAGTGCATGTGGAAGATTCTATGGATGGAAAAGGATGTCATGAATAAACAAAGGAAGGGTACATTTCTACCCAATTTGATAACATGTGGGGAGCTATCAATGGGATCTGATACACTTGAAAGTTGTTGAATTATCTAAAGACAAGGTACTCTTTAGAGTTTGGAAAGGAAAGAGTTTTTGACCATGAGGTCACATGAATTTTGTAAGACACGTCATCCTTACCAAGGATATGGTTACTCTCCAAATAGATTATGAAGATGTAATCAAAAATTGTTTCACTCCTCAAGAGGTATATGAGAGGAGGAGAAAATGGGAAGTTATGAAAAGGCTTGAGGAAGAAAGAAAGATGAAGCACATTGATTTCTTGGGGTATTTTGTAGAGGAAGCAAATCCTGTCAAGAGGATTGATATGATAATTGGAAAGTTTCATGAATTATTTAAGATTGCAGCAGATACGGGGAGACCAAGCCATGTGAAAATATCGCAAAAAAGGTGAGATGAGAGATCCAAGCACCTCTTGCATAGTTGGATGAGAAGCAATTAGAGAGGATGGGGGTAGAAGCAACCATAACAACAACCCTAATCTTGATTCGACAATAAAAATCAAAGTAAATATGGTAGGTATTGTGTGCTCCAATCACGGTCCATTTATACATAGCACATCCACATCATTTAGCTCAAGAAAAGCCTATATTCAAAGGACTTTTTTTCCCCAAAAACATACTTATAGTATAATATTCACTATGAGATATAGGGTGAAACAAGGAGGTGCACAAGGAAGCAAATAAGGCATGTGCAAATTTTTGGTATTACAACCTTCCCTTCAATGACGCAAAGAGCCCATACTTGTAGTATTTATTAACAACCATGGTAAATGTAGGGAAAGGCTCGTATAACACATCCTCTTGAAATGAGTTAAGTGGAAGGTTTCTAGAGGATGCTATTGTAGATGCAAAGTTAATTGTGAAAAATCAAGAGTACTAATGAAAGTTTGGATGTACCATTCTTTTAGATAGGGGGGTAGATGGAAGGAACCACATCGTCACCATTTTTTTGGCGACTTCAAATGGTAGACGCTAATTTTCTCAAATTCAATTGATGTCAATAAAACAAAGAAAACAAAATTTGAGCTTGGTGTTGGAAAAGATTGTTTTAGAGTTGGCCATACATTATGTGATGCAAGTTGTGACTAACAATGCTATGATATAAGTGGTATTGTGGGTGCAAGAAATAGAGTCCACTTTTAGTGGAAGTCTTGTGGGGAAACATTTTGATAGGTATGGACACACGTTTCATAAAAAATGTGTATTCATTTTTGAAAGGGTGTCTAAGCCTAACTCCTACCCATAAGGAACGTGTAGCTTTAAATTGTTTGTACTTTGTAAGTGTTGAAGCTTTTGGTGGGGTTTTTGTGTTTAGTGGATGGGGAGTAAAATCCAATGGGATGCATTACCATAAATAGGGCTAAAGAGGCCATCCAAAACTATTGTAAAGTGATATAAGTAGATTTGATCCTATTTGGAAGATCACATAGGTCTATATAACTAAGGGATTCCCTTTGTATTTCTAATCATCTCAATTATTCATATTCATGTACTCATATTGTTTATATACATCCTTCAATAGAATAATATTATTATTTCATATTTGATATGTCTTGTGCTTTCATTGAAGCTCCTAGATCTTGGGTGGCTACATCTTCAACGAAATCTTGCTTGGCGTAGAGCATTATATAATGGCATCCAAAAAATTAACTATATTATAAAGACTATCCAAAACTACTATAAAAGGTATAGAAGTGGATTTGATCCAATGTGGAAGATCATTGTTCATAGTAAGAAAATTAGCTCCACCAACTCACTCATGTAGTGGGGTACTATCTCAACCCCAAGTTTTTCTTCTTGAATAATTTCATAGAAGTTAACAAAGTTATGAAGGGTCTCTCAACATGCATTGAGAGGATGGCATGTGAGGTTTAGGTGAAAGACCTCATCATTTTAGAGTTATAAAATTATAAGTAAGCTAAGGGAAGACTTTTTTCTTTACCACTAGCTATCCAAAAAATATCCACTCAAAAACTAGGTAACAAAAAGTAAAGTCTTTACTTATACCTTACATATTACAAATTATGATTATTAAAAAATAATGTTTGCTTAAAAACTTTTGAAATGCCCCATATCTTCAAAAGTTGGCCCTCAAAAAAATGTCGGTTTGACACCATTCGCACAAAGAAGTGCAATACGTTGACTCAATAATACCTCAATGACCTAGCTTTTGTGCAATGCAAAGCTTTGCACAAGAAAGTTGGAGGACAAATCATAGAAATTTATTGATTTGAATGAGATTGATTCCTAAGTGATTTGGTTGTACAGGATGAGGAGCCCCTCTTTTTTATAGGAGATGAAATTGTTAATTTTGAGAGGTGGGTTTTGGAGAATGTGGATGTAATAGTAGTAGAGATTGAATTAGATAACATCAATGAGGTAGAGGAGTCACTATCATCTCCTACCAAGGTGGAGCCATAGGGGCAAACTTGTAGACCAAGTGAGCAACCATAGTTGAGTGTAAGGACAAGAACTCTCCATAACTTTTCACTAGAATGGTAAAAAAAAAATAGTGAAATCTTATAATTTGTAACTTGCCTAGATATACAATTTATGATGATAACTTTAAAAGACGATCATCATCATAAATTCATAATAATTATTAGCTAGCTATTGTATTTAGATGATGACATAATCTTGTATTCTATTTGTATTCAAATCTAATAGATAACAATTCCCCAATGTATTATAAATTAATTTAATAATTGTATTATTAAATTTTACATAAAATTTGTGTTTTTAAAATATATATATATATATGAGAGAAGAATTTAGTTAGAAAAGATTTCATCCAATAGAAACACTTAATACACTTACTATAAACAACAATGTTTGACTAAGAGAGTTGTGTAGCGGTGAGTTATTAATTAAAATATTAAAGAATGCATATCCTTTAGCTTCTTCAAATGTGGTGAAGTAAACTGATGCAAGTGAAACAAAGTGTTAAATTCTTGCCATCATAATGTAAAAGATCAACTCAAGTCTATGCATTTTTGTAATCAAAACTCATAGCAATCAAAACAAGTACCACGTAGTGGCTAGTACTTGCCTTTATAGTATTTTAGATTTAATAAAAACTAAATATAGTATTTTAGATTTAATAAAAAATAAATATAGTATTTTAAATTTAATAAAAAATAAATGTAAGTTTTGTTAATTTTAGTATTAATAAAACAAAAACAATATAATATAATATAATTACAAAGGAAAAATGAGTTATATAAATATAAAATTTATGTAATAATTATGTTACATAATAATATGTATAATATAATATAAATTTATTATATTATATTAAAAAATATTTATTGATTATATAATATAAATTTAAATAATATTTTTAAAAAATTATTTTATATTAAATAAAATATAAATAAAATGAAATGATTATATAATATAATTGTAAGAAAGAATAAAATAATAATTATTTAAACATAAAATTTATATAATAGTTTTTAGGAAATACAAATCTCATTCAACATTTTTACAAGTATAGTTTATTTGCAAAAAGACAATTTGTAGAATAATATATATATCAAATATGTATATATATAAACAATAAGATTTACAACAAATATATCTATTAAGTTTGACGATTATTATTAACCAATTTCTTTTCTCAATTAACTTGTTCATTATTAAATAAATAGCTATTTCATACTCTTAATCAATATATTTTCTTAATTTTAGTTTCTTTCACTTTATTTCTTTACTTCTAAATTATAGTAGAGAATATTTATGATTTATTATACATAGATATTGGTGTGAAAATGGTCAATGAAGGAGGAGATAATTTTAAAATAAATAGATTTGTACTTGGAAGGAATCAAATTCACATAAGGGTTTTCTATTTTGAAGTTATCATCTCATGAATCGGGTATTACATATTGGTAACTTTCAAAGGATGCTAAAGAATTTCATTCGATAGAGGTTATATGCAGAGTAGGCGACGCCAGACATTCACTTCAGAACGTGTGCAAGCACAGACAAGGCATGAAAATTGTCTAACAAAATACTTCAAAGTAATGTGATAAACAATATGTGGTATGATAGATAAACAAAATATTTGCATGGTTTTCCTCAAAATCCGTCAATAACACAAAACTTTT
This sequence comes from Sequoia sempervirens, assembly GCA_007258455.2. NCBI lineage: Eukaryota > Viridiplantae > Streptophyta > Pinopsida > Cupressales > Cupressaceae > Sequoia > Sequoia sempervirens. The sequence goes on along the minus strand of VDFB02285140.1, from coordinate 11,829 downwards.
CATCCAATCAAATTCACAAAAAATATTTTTCCTAATTTATAAAGTTAAATATTTTACAAGTTAACTTTACAAATTTGAATTTTATTTTTTAACAAATAAAATTGTTTTTTTTAATTGATTGAAAGTCAAATTATTAATAACTAATTAACTAAGAAAAACAAAACTTATTGCAATAGTATTGCCTTAAACGGCAAGTATTAATAAAGATAGGAGGCCATAAGCTAATCAAATAATCAACTATGTTAAGAAAGCCACATATCTGATCCACCGACACTGTACTGTCTTAATGGTTTGAAAGAAAAACAATCGAGCCACTTCACAAGGTCTTTTCCGTGATACGTTGTTAAGCCCAAGAATTACATTGTCGTAGAAAGAGAACCTATTGGTTAAAAGTTGGAATGCTATCCATGGCTGATCTAACCTTTTCTTCTGAGAATTCTAGATCTATCATTTGACCTTTCAGATATTTTTCATAGGAAGAAAGATCAAAATGTCCATGCCCGCACAATGCTATCAAAATGACCTTCTGTTCACCTGTTTCTTTACAATGCAATGCTTCCCTAATTGCAGCAGCAATGGCATGAGTTGGTTCTGGAGCTGGGATTAGGCCCTCCGTTCGTGCAAATTGTAATGCTCCTGTTTAAACGAAGTATTCGTTATAACATGATAACTTTTCCACAGGGTCTATCTGGATTGCAAAACGAACATTCACAAAACATAATTCAACATTGGTGTGCACAATTTTTTATTAGAGGTGAAAAAAAGGTTTTGAAAGGGGGCCGTCCGTTTTACAATATATATCAGTACGATAGCAGCACAACCACCCTTAAAAAAACGCTAGTAACACAAAGTTGGCCAATTTTTTGTCAGGCAACTCAAACTAATTCCCTTGAAAACTAAGTAATTCCTCATTAGGCTCAAGATTACATTACTAAAGAGTCCAGAATTTTAATCAATCTTCAATGCTGTAAATATTTTTTTTGTTTTTTTAAATGTTAAAATCTGTTAGGCAATTTTGAAGGTTGTCAGTATTGGTTGAATCTAAATGTTTACTTGTGAGTAGAATGTTCCATGTGATCAGTAAGGCATTAAACAGAACTTTCAAATTATCATTGTTGAAGCAACTGCAACTTAATCTAACTGTCAGCCTTTTGCTAATGTTTCTGGTCACAAACGACTTCACAATATTTAATACAATGTTTTCCAATCCACACGTTTGTTTCCCATAGATTTTCCAGTGATTCTTGCTTCTTTAAATTATTATTCAATTTGAATGAAATTTCTCAATATTCTGTTCTTAGACGTCTACAGAAATTGATGGATCTGGATCTTCATTTTTCAGCACTTGTTCCTTGTTTAATAATCATTTTCTTTATATATTTTTAAGAAATGATCGATGGTCAGGATCAGTTATAAGTAAATATATTTAGGTCACAATGCATACGTTTCCAGACTTATAAGCCTGCAAAATATAGGTATGGCATGCAAACCATTCAGAACCTGTGTAAAACATAACTGTTTGCATAAAAAAATTTAAAACTATGATACCATAAATAAAGTGGAAATGCTTATCCCTTACAGAATAGAAGTGCAGATGCTTTGTTGAGGAAAGTGCAAAGCAATGTAGCAATATCAATTTCAGATTAATGTCACAATATCAAGAAGATGCATTCTTTTTATTACGATAAGTAGGTTGGCATTTCTATACAAGCGGTATACAATAGTTTAGTGGGAGAGTAAATAATAAAGATTCAATTTTGGAAGAATGAACAATCTTATAGAAGCAATGTATATATAAACTTGCTTATTGTATAGTTATCATTATCTATTACCACTGGAAACAAATATAAAATCAGAAGGGAATTGAGAGTCCTATCAATCTCGGCGAATGTGAGCAAAGTTAGGGAGATGGTTTCTGATTTCTCTTTGCTTGGTTGTTGTTGGTATAGGTATTTTCTTGATGGCATCTGGTGGGTAAGGGTCTAGCAAACCTCCCGTAGTATTATGTAAGGTTACAATATTACTATTACTATATTCCATAACAGAACAACAGTAGATCCAAACTATAAAATAACAGATTTGCGAACATCAACCACAGATAATTGCATAATATCAAGATAGATCACATGTACGAATGACCCAATTAAGTGCAAAGATCAAGGATCTGAAATATAGATAAACCAAATGTTGAAATAATGAAGTACTAAAATGATAGAAGAGCCAATGTAAGGGGGCTTCCTCCCAAAAGCATTCGCCTAAGAGCAAAACACAAAGCATGATGGCTAACAACCGATTAACTTGCCCCATAGTAGGTTTGGGAGACCCCAAATCCAAATGAAGTCAGTTACCTACAAATCAAAAAATCAAGAAACTAATACATGAATTGCAAGAGGTTATGTGTGACACAAAGTGGCAGAAATTAGATTTTCTATGACCCAACAAATATAATACCACATAGAAGGCTACGGATATAGCATGCATCAATGTTGCCTTCAATATTTTCCAAATATTGGCACTCGTGCAGCCACTTGGACCACCAAACTTTATTGATCTAAGAAAATAAACGAAAGTATCTTTCCAAACCCTCATTAATACCTTTGTTTTGGGCATTGAACAGAGGTGATATTGAGAATAGTGTGCTAATTGAGTGTTAAATGATGTAATACGTTGTCAAAAAAAATTATTGGAAAATATCAAATAGCTATTGTTGCCAGTTATTTTCATGTTGTCATGGTCTAAGTTACCAATTCCACTACATAGAAGCCTAGATACAAGTTCAGTTTGTACGCAATTTAGTCATTGGGATGATTCACTTGTAGGGTCATCTAGAGTCCTGTCAAACAAGCCTAGCTGCGACCAGGACAAATCAGCATGAAATAGAGAAAAAATGCTTTTTAAAAATCTTTTTAATTTATTCTCTTCTTTGACTTTTAATTTGACTGAAAAGTAAAAAAAAGTTGAGCCCTAACCCTAAAAGTGTCATCTAAACTTTTCAAAGCACTAAAATAGCTTATTTTGAATGCAAAAGACAAAAACCATTCGTTCTCGTTTGTCATTACACAAACAGAGCTGAAGGTTGACCATTGAAGGTTCCAAAGTGGATGGACTGCTATTCCTAGACATGTGCAAGAGCCTATTCGCTACCAAGGATACCATAGAGGAAGATTTTTGAAAGAGGTAAAGTTTTCTTTTCCTTCAATTTCTCTTTTACAAATGGACCATTTGCTTTGTTTTACTTTTCATTCTTAAGTTTAAAATATTAAATCTGTTAGTAAATATAATTTTTGTTTTTATGTAAGAACCCTGGCTTACTTTCCCTTCAAATTTTCTGATTTTAGTGTATTGACTTTTCGTCAAACACTTTGCAATAATTCACTGTGTTGATTTTCTGAGTTTCTTTTTGTGACAAATGCTTGTTTTAATGCGTCAATTGTGAATGCCAAACATTGAGAACTTATTGCACAACATAACTATAAGTCATTTCATCAAACATATGACTGATTTAAACAGAAAATAAGAGCTGCAACAATATTTCTGACCTGCAATGTTGGTTAAATACAAGAGTAGAATAAATAGCTCTTAGAGTGCTGAAGATAGTGGCTGTAGAGAAACTTTGACAACAAGAAGCACCTCATACCAGTTCACAGCCACAAATTCTTGCCCAAGGTTGACATCTAGCAAGGTGATATTCCCTTGATATACTATGAACAGCAATCTCTCCCGGATGCAACTATATATCATAAAGTTTTCCTCATACAGCCCAAACAAGTGTGACTCCAAAACTCACGGCCAGCAAGAGCAATGAATCTAAGTATTTAAAGAGCCACGTTCACCTCCTTAACTTGAGTAAAGACCATGCTGCCTCTAAGGAATGCCACGGCCACCAAAGGGAATGAACAAAGAATAAAAGGAACCATGTCCCTTGTCCAAGCGCCCAACAAAACCCAACACAGCTTCAGCTGATAGTAACCTTCCTTAATGTAGCCACCATGCTCTCAAACTATCACAGCCAGCCTTAAGAAATAATGAATAATCTCTTATTCTTCTCCACACAATGGCGTAACCCTTCTTGCCTTTGAATTACTTTCAATCTGCAAATATATTGAATTATTTGTCTTGCCTGCAAGACTTCTCAAATCATGAACTCCAATCATTATTCGCCTGCGTGAAAAATGTATGATCTCACCTGCAAATCAACTAGGGTAGATATCTACCGAAACAAATGCCCTTAGGGTTTTCATCCTAGGGCTTGCTCAAACACAAAGCTCAAATCTCCACCATAGAAAAATAACATAAGCATATGAACAAATGAGCCCTACACCTCCTTTTATAGCTTTTTGGAAGGAATTTGCAATTTAAAATTATAATAATTAATTTTATCTCAAAAATAACCTTTTCGAAATAATAATAAAATTTCATAACTAGGTGTCCAACTCTTAAACATTTCATTACCTTTCGAGCGAGCTACTCGCTATTACACTAAGCAGTCTTTTTATTATTTCTCAACATTAGACCACATTAGTGAAATATTAATTAATTATTCAATAACTCACCCAAGTTGCGGAAAGCACTGAAATGAAATCGGAATCAAACCTTTATCACATTGGGATGATACTGAAGATGTAGGACGATGATCAAAGCCAATTAGGTGACTTACTAAAAATAGATGTATTCTCCATGAAGTTTGGAGAACACCCTAGGAGTTCAAAAACACTTTTGAAAGTGCCATAGCAATCCATAATGCCAACTAAGGTCAATGCCACAAATATAAACCCAAAAATACTAAACCTGCATCCTCCAAGAAGTTTGGAGTTCTCCCCAACACACCTAGAAGCTTCAAGAAAACCCAAACATTGGCCAAAAGCTCACGAAACAATATTGCATAAAATGGGAACATTACAGTCCTCCCTCCCCAGAATTTCTTGCCCTCAAGCAATTGTCAGTCTCAAACATCTGATCAATCCTCAATCGGCAACATGATTCCAAGATCCCAAACCAACTGAGGAGGTTTATAACTCCTTCTGCTTGATGTTCTTTGCTGCAATACATCTGCAATGAAAACCTCCTTTACTCCTCCAACCAACAAAGTAACAATTCTCCGCAAGTAATTAGCAAGCTCCTCAAAATTTGGCTTTCCAAGACTATGATTTCTTTGCACCATCAAGATTATTTCAAGAATGTTAATGCTATCCCTCTCAATTTTAACCTTTTGACTTCCAGCATGGTAGTCATAATTACATGGTGGTCTGCTGTCCAAAACACAAATGCAAGCTGTTGGGTACCTTTTCAAGTGACTGAATGGTCTAAAAATGCATGAACTTGCAACTGTTCAAGTCTGTAACCAGCAACTTACAATCTGATTTTCTCAAAATCAGCATCCTAAAAGAGGAACAACTGCTGCAACACTGAAAGCTATCACCCAAAATGAGAAATCTGATCATTCTTTAACTGAAAAATCTTCCCAGAAAGTCACCAAATGAGCAATGCTCCAAAACCTACTTAAAATCTCCCTCCAATCCACTTGTAAGAACACAAATGGAATCATATGATGGTTGTATGAGAAGGTAACAGTAGCATTACTTCTGCAGTTTTGGTCTATAACCTCCCATGGTATACTTCTCCATCATCATTAGTTTCCAATAACCCATGTTGATGATCCTGGGCATAGATACTCACACCAAAAATAGCTCCACCATGCTGAGGCTACACTACACTGATCATCATATGAACTTCATCTAGAGGGCATTTGGTGATGCTTGAAGTCTCAATGCTAAGGCTCTCCACCCCCATCATCCTCCAAATTACAATAGTATTCCTCTCCTTGTGGTGAACCCACAAGGTCAATTATCGTGCCATCAACAATCTTGGGTGATCCCTTAAGCAAATCAACCGGTACCACCTCCTGACTGAGTACCACACCTTTCTTTCGCTGCACCACTCTGATTAACAATGAAATATCAATGTGCTAAGCCTCTGTTTTCTTTTCCTGCAGCCCAACATGATAGCCATCTTGAAGAACCAAGCTGAGATACCTACAAGATCTTGATTCTTCCTCTATAAAAACTAAAATAGAACACCTCATACCAAAGTGCCCTATGAAATCTTTTTTCCGTTGTATTCTTATGCAACATTTGGAACCCACTCAAATTACTTCCGAGAGAGCAATAAATGAAGAATTGTGTATCACTCACAATTTTATTAATGCAGATATCACCTCCAACTCTACTGTCAATCATGATCATGGGCATTTGGAAAAATAGTCCGTCCATCAAGTGAGCACAGTTAACAAATCAACTCAGAATGATCTTTATCAAGAATGCTGTAAATTATTCTCTCCAAGGAATTGCACAGATCAATTTGAACTGAAAACACATTTTGACAGCCATAATTCATTTGGATCTCCATCCAAAGCAAAGGTATGTGAGCTGGAAATTGTATTTTCTTCAATTGAAACTATTCACTAGAATGACTCCATGATATACAAAAATTATATTGCATTTGTTCAAAACTGAAACAACAGCTCATTCGCTGATTTTATCAAAATCAGCAACATGAAATTGGGACATCTGCAATAATGAATTATTCTTATATGCACAGGAGATGTGAGCATTGAAATGATTGAAAACACTTTTTCAAAAACTAAAAATTCTTTACCACCAATCTCCAACTGAAAAATACTCCATTTCTTGACTAAAAATACTTGCTAATCCACCCATATGCAAGCAACTAAAATCATGTGATGGCTAGTTGAAATGATGACAATTGCACCAAATATGAAGTTTTGTCTCATGAACCCTCATATGACAGTCCTATCATCATAAACCTCCAATATACCTTGCTGGTGAACTTCTGCACAAATACTTCGTAATGAAGTAGCTCCACCATGCTTAGGTTGTGCTACTTTGGTATTCATAATGACTCCATAGATAGGAGGATGCACAACACCACTTCTTAACTCACAATAGTAATGCTGTTTCCTACTTATTGGCAAACTCAAATATGTAAGTTTAAACACCATGCAAGGTTGATGCAACATAGAACAAGTTCCGTCATGAAAATATACCTTAACTAGACCCAACATATTGCATACAATTAAATTGATTTCATTCCATGATTCATCTAGTGGATGTGTCTTCAAAGAGTTAGGAATGATGAAGCTTCTATGTATCATCACATTCCATGTGGAAACTTCATCTTAGATCTCAATTATGCATTCTTTATCAAGTTGTCTACCTAGAGGATTACCAACAAGAAACTTGTCATGCTTGACCACAATGCTTTGCACTTCCTCATGATATGATCCTTTGTCCTTAAAAGGAAAAACCTCTTGTGAACGAATAAATTGATCATGATGGGACAATCTCTCCATTTGCATGTCAATAGCAATCTTTGATGGCTCCTTAAACATATCACAAGGCATTATCTTAAGTCTAAATATTTCACTTGGATCCCATATTTTGTGATTGTCACAAGCATCATAAGAAAATTGTTCCTCTAACCTCATGAGATTGCACTCTTGATGTTTTTCCCATAGGCTATCAACATGTTGAATCTCTGTGGTAAGAGGAATGCTGAAATCATTATGCAGTATTCCATCACTTCTGCATTCTTCTTCATGTTTCCAAGGGTAACTTGGATCCAAATTGCAATCCCTATGAAGCTCACCAATTCCTTCAATTATTTGCTTGACTTCCATGGTCCTTGTGTTAGATTATTGTTCCTCGGGTGTAACTGCAATAGATGACTGATTTTCAGCTTTGTAGAGTGAAAAAATAAGTGAAACTTAACACTAGGATGAGTTCATCAACCTCTTTCTCCTTATCTTCAGCAAACTTGATAGCATGATCCCTATCTATAAGCAATTGCAAGTTATTTGATTTCATTATCTCCAATGCATCTTTGACTGTTTGCAATGCAAGAGTGAACCTCCTTCAATGTCTTTTGTCTCTCCTTAACTTGAGCTTTCCAAATGAGATCTTCAATGAACCTGCATGTGCTATCAACTCTTGTTAACACTTGCAACACTTTCTCTTTTGTGACAGAAAATTGATTCTTCAAGTATTGCAATTCTTTAGGCCTTCGTTCTATATCAACAAATTAACTCTCATCATCACATAACAAATTTTCTGAATTGTCTTCATGTGTGACAACATTACCTTCAAAATCAGCTACCTCTCTAATTGATGAATTGCAAACTTCTTGACTATGCTCAAGCAATGAATCATTAAAATCCTCAACACTCAAGTATTCATCTTCACTTGTGGATGTATCACTTGGTTTTTCTTGAAATAAGGCATTTTTTCGACCTTGGGCTCTTCTTTCTCAATGATCTCTTTTACAACTTCTGATTTTTCTTCTTCCTTTCTCAATTTTCTGATGTAGTCATAAAGACCTCTCTTGCTTGGATTCTCTTCTTCAAGTAATCCCAAAAAAGCATCAAAGGGAACTTCGTTCTTGAAATTATCTTGTAGTTCTTGATACTGATCAAGAATTTTTGTGGACTCTCTTTTCATTACCTCCTCTTTATCCTCTTCCTTTTGTAAGAACCTTTAGAGAGTTCTTATCATCTTATTCTGATTTTCTCTAAGAGATTCAAGTCTGTCCCTCATGATTCCCTTTTTGTCCTTTGGAAACATCTAAACCATTGGTGAAACTCATTGCTATAACTAAAATTTTCTGAATCACAAAAACCTACACAGGTTGGTAGGATGCAAGGCTCTGATACCACTGTAAGAACCCTGACTTACTTTCCCTTCATATTTTCTGATTATAGTGTTTTGACATTTCATCAAACACTTTGCAATAATTCACTGTGTTGATTTTCCAAGTTTCTTTTTATGACAAATGTTTGTTTTAATGTGTCAATTGTGAATGCCAAACATTGAGAACTTATTGCACAACATAACTATAAGTCATTTCATCAAACATATGACTGATTTCTATTTAAACAATGCATATAAATTCACACATCTGCTGTTATAACTCAGTTAAATAGAAAATAAGAGCTGCAACAATATTTCTAACCTGCAATGTTGGCTAAATACAAGAGTAGAATAAATAGCTCTTAGAGTGTTGAAGATAGTGGTTGTAGCGAAACTTTGACAACAACAAGCACCTCATACCAGTTTGCAGCCACAAATTCTTGCCCAAGGTTGACGTCCAGCAACGTGATATTCCCTTGATATAATATGAACAGCAATCTCTCCCGGATGCAACCATATATCATGAAGTTTTCCTCATAAACAAGTGTGACTCCAAAACCCACGGCCAGCAAGAGCAATGAATCTAAGTATTTAAAGAGCCACGTTCACCTCCTTAACTTGAGTAAAGACCACGCTGCCTCTAAGGAATACCACGGCCAGCAAAGGGAATGAATAAGAATTACAAGGAACCACGTCCCTTGTCCAAGCACCCAACAAAATCCAACGCAGCTTCAGCTGATAGTAACCTTAATGTAGCCACCATGCTCTCAAACTATCACGGCCAACCTTAGGAAATAATGAATAATCTCTTATTCTTCTCACACAATGGCATCACCCTTCTAGCCTTTGAATTCCTTTCAATCTGCAAATATATTGAATGATTTTTCTTGCCTACAAGACTTCTCAAATCATGAACTCCAATTGTTATTTGCCCGCGTGAAACTTGTATGATCTCACCTGCAAATTAGATAGGGTAGATATCTCACTACCGAAACCAATGCCCTTAGGGTTTTCGTCCTAGGGCTTGCTCAAAGAAAAAGCTCAAATCTCCACCATAGAAAAATAACATTAGCATATGAACAAATAAGTCCCACACCTCCTTTTATTGCTTTTTGGAGGGAATTTGCAATTTAAAATTATAATAATTTATTTGCCCTCAAAAATGACCTTTTTGAAATAATAATAACATTTCATGCGCAAAGGCCCCCTAACTAGGCGTCCAACTTTTAAAACACTTTCATTACCTTTCCAACGAGCTATTACACTAAGTAGTCCTTTTATTAATTATCAACATTAGACTACATTAGCGAAATATTAATTAATTATTCAATAACTGATCCAAGCTGCAAAAGGCACTGAAACTGAATCGGAATCAAACTCTAATGTAATGTCCCTAATATGATAACCCTAGTTCCTGCCCTTAGTTTGATTTAGTCCCTATGCTCAGCATCAATATCCCCGCTGTTGCTGGCTGTTTTGCTGGGCATGTCTTATGTGGACATACATTTGACTGCATCGTTGGTGCGAACTGAAAGCCTTTGGTTTGTCAGTCAGCCCAAGGACCTTGCTTAACCCAATCATACCAACGACTATGTTTCTGTCATTCATCATGGAAGCTTTGCTTGAGTCTATTACCACACTGCCTTTCCTTGTGCTAGTCACCATGACCCCTTTGTTTGCACCAGTTGACCAAAACAGTAAGGTGCATGATAATAATGTGGTTACTTACTCTCTCCTTTTCATGCGCCCCTGCTGCTCCCTAGTTTCCAAACTTAGCAACCCTGCACTTTCTTTGATCTAAAGTTCAAAGAAATATTTGGATTATTGTTACAAGTTGTTCTAAGTGTTACATCCCTTACATTGAGAATATGTGTTTGGTTATGTATTTCAAATGCAATGTTAGTTGCAAGTAACTGCTTCATGTGAATGTGATTTGCGAGAAGAAGTTTTAAATTTCTTAATATAAATTGTATGTGCAACATGAATGATTTTCCTTGAACAAAATTGTAAATGAAATGTTATGAATTATGATTGAATAATTGGATATAAACTATTATTATGAATTATTTGGAACTATCTAATCCTAGTTTTTCTTGTCAAGTGGTTGCAGGATAGCCAGTTCTCCGAGGAAAAGGGAAATATCATCAAGGAGAGGACAAAACCAATAAAGAATCATGAATTATCATTATGTCGTAAGCCAGGCTTAAACTGAATTATTACCTTGGTCAAGAGTTTTGATAACTAAGCACCTTATATTTTTCATAAAGTTAAATATTTGTAAAGGCATGACCACCTCTCTTGCTCGATGGAACCTTTTAAATCATATTTAAATTATTCTAAAGAAAATGGAATAGTCTTATAAACGCCACCCTACCAAGAACTCGACGTCCATGCATGGACGTTACAAGCATGGAAGTCAAATACTTGGCGGAGGCTCTTTCTCTTTCTTGGGGGGGGGAATCATTGAATCATTTTGGGCATGAAGCATTCGGTTCTCTCCATCTATCGGAGTTCTTAGTTTCTCCTCCTTCATCGAGCTTGTGTTCATTATTTTCATACCGTCCTTGGCTCTGAATCTTTATCTCTCTCTCTCAGCAAGTTGACGCGGTAGCATTAGGGAAAGTCCTTGCTGCATCGTCTCATTTTGCGTTTCATTTGATCTATCACTCATTCTATTTTCATACATCGACCTAGCTTTGGCTCTGCGGATTCTTATTGAAGCTCAGTTCGTAGTTGAGATCGCCAATCTTGTGGTTGCCGATCTTCAGTAGATTGAAAGAGTTTTTCTTGACAAGATCTCAGTAAATATCATCTTTGGTTTGGGCTCTTGTTTTCTTTCTCAGGCAAGTACTATTTGTTTCATCATATTCTAGTAATTGTTACTTGTAGATGTTTGATGTGTGTCATGAATTTAGAGCTAAGGCCTTCGTGTAGATTCTTGTTGTTGATGTGAACCCTGTTAAAGATTAAAACTTGTGTCAATGTTTGATAAGCTGCTATAAGCTTCTATATAAGCTTCTATGGCGATCATGTCACTGTTCTTTTGTATAAGAATCTACCCTGTCTACAGAAAAGTAACCGATAAAATTTGCCTTGAATCCTAAGTTCAGTCTTGAATGCATGTTCA